>LOJH01004534.1:6650-36124 GCA_001685095.1 Ellobius talpinus | reverse complement strand
CAGATGGTTCGAGGGTATATTCAGCTGTCTGGAAGACAGACGCACACTCTAGACTTTTGGATAACAATCGTGGCTTTGGTTTTTGTGCTTTTGACATGTTTCTCTAAGGGCTCTGTGAACAGTTAACCCAGAATTGATACCTGCATTTGATGATAGTAGGAGAAATTCTTATTCATGAGAAAGAAGACTGTGTTGTTTAGAAATATGGGCTTTCCCTAGACAATGCTGGCAGTGAGAACATGGGTAGAACAGTATGACGGAGCTGAGAGAACTCCATGACTGTGCCTGCATTTGTACAAGGGAGATTCTAAAATATTTCATTTATGGTTTGATTCAGAAAGTCATGAAATGGTTGTCTGAGTGCATTTGGAGAAGCGCAGTCATGTTTAGGAAATAAGAAAGGATGCATAAGATTCCCAACGGAAATGATGACGAAGCTGTCAATGAATAAACGTTCATTTGCATGTACAGATCCACCTTTGATATTTCTGTATTCGCACTTGTTGACAAAGAAAAATATGTCTTATGAAATGTCATACAAAACTGGAAAACCTTACTATTGGCTTTCCAGTTAATAAATATTTAGCATATTTTAGTTAAGATGGTTAATTTATAAAAATATATAAACAATTATTGTTTATAAAACATTTCTGAGCTAAAAACATCATATGAGATGTCCTGGGATGAATAACACCACTTAAAATACTAAGAACAGCTCAGAGCTGTCATCATGACTGTCTTAAACTCAATACAGTAATGAGAATAGCCACAAATCCTACCACCTAGCTAAAAATCAAACAATTAAAAGATTACATTAAATCACTGAAATGGAGACTAGCTCTCAGAACATTAGATAATTATTTCTATATTTAGATGCATTTTTCCATTTTTAAAGGCTACAAATAGTTTGGTAACTGCTTTGGCAAAAGCCATAGGCCATTAGCTAAAATGAGAAATGGATAATTCCACATAAAAGCCTCGGGGGTTATCATCTATTCTCAGACTTTTGAAATACTCAACACGGGACTGGAGATCTATCTGATAAGCCCGCACAGGAAGCATCTTAGGCAAACAGCTATCATGTCACCTGTGAAGACATAAAGTACAATCTTTGGATGAAGTGACAGCAGAGTATCTGTGTTGGAAATCTCTGGTGGCCTCAGAGGAGACACGGGCTTGCACAGCACTTCCCACTGGCGAGAATGTGAAGAATACAGATTTTCTTTCAGATCGCTTTACTCTAAGTGTGCATTCCAGTGATAAATCCTAATTTCTATTTGACTCTCCTCTGTGACGGTTCATACATAGCTAGTGTAGCGATCTGCAGAAGACAGGAGTGGCAGGTTAGGAAGTTTCAAAGAGTTAGATGGAAGGGTGGCTGTAACTGTTCTTCTGAAGTCATCTAACTGAGCAACCTGCCTTGATTTACTAATTTTTTTAAATGATGATCTTATTCAATGTGGTTTGTCTCTAGGGAAAGCAGTATTGGGAATGGTAGCAGTTTTCCATATAGTGGTACTTTACCATAAGGACAGATCTGAAATCCCAATTAACTGAAAATTACTGTGTAAATTTATCACTGCTTATGACTCATGTATGTTATAGGGTTCTCCGCTGCACATATATTGACCTATGATAGACTGTAAACTCACACACTAAGAGCACTGCCAGGGAACACCTCATACATATGTCTCTCGTGTTTCTGAATTTCTCCAAATGAAATTCAAGCTGCTGAGGATCTTTATTTGGGCACCAGCAGACACTATTCTTAAATTTCTTTGCACTTTNTGGACTGGATATAGTGGTGCTGGGTCGCTTTCTGAGTGATGTATTGGCTTGGATGTGAACAAGTACCTTGCTCCAAAAAATCATAACAATAAAAAAGTTGTAGATCTTCCAACCGCAATGTATCTGTGTTCCTCTTTGTTTCCATGCTGGGAAAGTTAAGTGTCAGCTTTTCCGTAAGTGCCTTCTGGAGGTCGGTAGCACTTTGGGAAAGCCAGCAGCTGTAGCATGTTGAAAGCATACCTTCTGCATTTGATATTCTTCAGTACGTTCTCTATGCGGCATCCTTCTCTGGTGAAAGGGCAAAAAGTACAACTTCATGAAACAGAGAATAAAGAAATATGCTTTATTTGGTCAATGCAGAGTTGCAGCAACAGTCCAAGTAAAAATAACAAAGATTCAACTCTATATTTTTCCCCACAAGTGATGATACATCTTACAAAATTAAATCCTAGGCCAGGCCCAATACCATTATTGCCTTCGGAAAGATAGGATTAAGTTTCTTAACAGATATTTAACTTTTGATAAACTCTTCAAATATAATTTGCTTCACAATACAGCTATGCTTTAATTTCATAAATATATCTGCCTTTGTATAACTTTTCCACAAATTAACTATCAGTCCCTTAAAACACATTAAAGTCTACATGTAGCCCTAAGGATGCAGCTCTAAGAATAAGGCATTTAATTTATTAAGTCTGGCCCTATAGATTTTTAAAAGGAAGTTCGTTCCTATTTAACTTGGTTGCTTTAGCTATGCGGTGAAGAGAGCAGATGGCTTTCTCAGCAGCCTGCTCCAAACGCCAGTGTCACGAAGGAGGAGCGCGCCTCAACCACAGTACAAAAGTCACAGGTGCGAAAAATGGCGCATCAAGACACAAATGAGTCCTTGTTAAAAAGAATAGAAAAGTAGTCTGAAAGCCAAATTAACACAAACAATAGTTAGAAATAGGTTAATTTAATTACAAAACATAAATAGCCATTCTTTCCATAAAGTTACTTGACACAGAGATTAAAAGCAGCAGCGATGGCTAAGAGACAAGAGGGTAGAGACGGAAAGCGGACACACGTCTATCAGCTGATCACAACTATGTTATTAGCACAGTGGAAAGAGAGTCTGGAACCTCCTGCCTCCCAGATTGTCTCAGGGCTTTTACTGTTGCACAATGTCAGTCCTAATTTCTTTAATAAATGACATGGGAAGGGGAGGTTCAGATCTTCAAGCTTTCAGGATTCTATTCTTTGTCTTGTTCCAGAGACAGTAATTTTAAAATGCGTCTTTAGCTACTTAGCAGTGGGAAAACACTTTTCCGTGAACAAAAGAGCTTAATGCATAGCACTTCTTGCCTTCTAGGTTTTAGGAAAAACAAACAAAACCACGATTTAAACATTTCCTTTTATCGTTTTGTTTTTTAAATTCTGTGAATCTGAAAGTGTAGAAATATTACAACATTGTCCCCAGAGTTAAAGTCCATTGTCGTTAGTAGAAAAGGAAGGAACACAGCATAAAATTTACTGGTATTTGGCTAAGAGTAACGCGAGACTTAAAATGAGCCAGACAACGAGCAGGTGTGAGCTGACGAGGAGCAGTGCGACGGGGTAGAAGTGTCGAGACGTTGGCTTGTCGTCAGTTAGACGGCCTGTCTCAGGGTCCTCGGACTCACTCAGCGCTCCCTGGGTCTGGCTGCTGTTAATGGGGAGGATGAGAGCAGAGGAGAAAACAGAAGAGAGTTTGCAGAGCAGCAAGTGTAACCACCTATAACACACCCATTAGCCTACGCAACACGTCTGCATCCGAAGGTTTTGTGCTAAGCAGCCCCATGTGCGTCTGTGTTCTTTTCTCTGCACTACATGGACAAACATTCTTAAATTACTATTTAATAATATTATTAATATATTAATAATTAATAATAATATTATTATTCCCTTTGATTTACTGGAGAAAAAAACATGGTGGTGATGCTTATAGAGGTTAGAGCTACATGCAGAAGGAAGAATTGGGTGGGCATAATGGCACTACTAAACAAGACAACAAGAATAAAATTAAATGATGGGACAGGTCATATAAAATGATCTGATAAATACATCACTGGGAAATGCAACCATGATGGAATGGAACACAGGATTTGGGAGATGAGTGGATGTAGTTGGCACATTAAGTCTACCTTCGTCTGGTGTGGTATCTGTGTAATGTATTTAAAGTTGTTAAGTGATATCTTGACATGGTTTGGTCTTTAAAAGGAATGAGGCACCTGACATGTCATCTTTGCCAGCCATATTATTAGTTTACGAAAATACCACTCAGAGACCTTTTTTAGTTCAGCTCGTACATCATTTTGTCGTCAGCTCATCTTATTTACAGGGCCAAGGCTATTGCTACACCCTGTTTTTTGAAAACAGAGGAGACAAAAGATTTAATTTCTCATATCAGATAGGGCCTGTGCAAGAGAAAAATATTTCACTTAAAGGCAGTTCTAGTCACGACAAGTCTAAGACCCATCATCCAAATCCCAATCACAGTCAATGGGTAGGAAGCAGTTGCCTCTCGGCTCCTCCTGTATGTGGTCACACTCACAGGTTGTCATCTCACGGAAGTGGACTTTACTTAGGCTGCGCAGCTGTGCCCCTTTCTACGCACGTGTGCTCCCTGAGAACTCTGTACGTGGATTTCTGCCCAGGTTCTGACACCACCCGTGGTCACATTTGGTGACCTATCACAGTCAGCCCACAGAGTAAAGCCTGAAACACTGAATCTGTGGTGCTGTGCCTCAGGCTCATCTCCCTGTCCATTAGGATCTAAGCATTGTAACCAGAGACAACTAGACTGTCTAAAAAAGCATGATTCATTGAACAAGAGGGAGGAAATTTTGCACTGGTGCAATTCATGTTCTCAAGTCTACAATTAGTTGTTCCACTTTTCCCGAAATGTCTGGTGAACTAGATTTTATTTTATTTTTGTCTTAATAAAATTATTGTTATCCTGTGTGTTTGGATGTTTTCCCTGCATGTACACATGTGTAACATGTGCGTACCTGGCGGCCACAGATGCCAGAAAAAGGCCTTGGATCTCTGGAACTGGAGTCACAGACATTAGAAAGTGACATGTGGGCTCTGGAAATTGAACCCGGGTCCTCTGGTGAGCAGAACTTCTTCACCTCAGAACCAACTCTTTAGCCCAAATTTTAATTTTTAAAGATTTATCTCTTTCATTTTATGTTCATTAGTGTTTGCTTGCATGTGTGTATATGTGTCATGTGCCAGCCTAGAGCTCAGTGAGGCCTAACTGCACTTACAGATGGCTGGAAGGCACCATGTGAATACTGGGAACAAAAACCAGGTCTCTGGAAAGAGCAGCAAAATGCTCTTTTTATGGTTACATATTTAAAATTTGAAATTACAATGTAATTATATCATTTCTCCCCTTCCCTTTGCTCCAGCCAACCCACCCCATGCTCTTTCCCTCCTGTCCTCTCTCAAGTTCATGGTGTCTATTACTTTGCTATTATACACACATATTTGTAGGTATAGATTCCTAAATTATATAAATGCTTTGCTCAGACTCTAGAATGTTAGAGAACTCTCATGGAACCTCCCCCAGGGAAAGAACTACAGGCACACTGAGGATAATGGAAATATTGTTCCTCGGGGAAGAGCACACAAAATGATCCAATAGCAAGTGGTCATCCCTGAGGTCACACACACGGTGTAAACTCCTAGCAGCTGAACTGTTGAGATCTGGACCAATCCAGGACGTTCTCAGAGATCCTGATGAAAGGACACAAAGGATGTAGTTCTGTGTCCTTGCTCAGAATGAATCTGGCAAGGCCAGTCTGGGACTGGGACTGGAGTCTGAAAGGAGTTAAGGATTCAGTTCATGGGAAGCTGACTTTTCCTCCTGAAGAGACTGGAATTATCAGTCCCATGCCTGCTGTGTGTTCAGTCATTAGCCTCCTGCCACTGACTCTGTCCCATTTCTCTCCTGGAAACACTATATTAGGTGTCGTATATCTTAATACATTTGCTTGATATAAGACATAGCCTGAACAAGAGCTCCAGACTCCAAACCTTATCCTCTCTGTCTTCTATTGCCTTATCTTCTGAACTCTTGTTCCTCTCTCTAAGGAAGATGACCTGTGGTCCAGGTCAAAATGGCACCCAAACAGAGACACCTGAGTACAGGAGAAGGAGTTGGTGCTGCCATGATATATAGATAAATAAGAGAAGTCAGCCTGAAGGAGGAGCTGAAGCATCAGAGTAAAACATGGGATAGCAGAATTCTTTCTCTCTCTCTTTTAAAACATTTATTTATTATGTATAGTGCTCTGTCTGCATGTTTGCCTGCACACCCCAAGAGGGCACCAGATCTCACTATAGGTGGTTGTGAGGAATTGAACTCAGGACCTCTGGAAGAACAGCCAGTGCTCTTAAGCTCTGAGCCACCTCTCCAGTGCTGGGGTAGCAGAATTCTTTCCATCGGAAAACACAGATCTTGACACTAAGATTCCTAACAGTAGAAAATTACAGTTATGAAGTAGCAACAAACATAATGCTATAATTGGGGTCATCCCAACATGAGGCCTGTGGTAAAGGGCCACAGATTCAGCAAGGCTGAGATGCGCTGATTAGATGCTTCCTTTGCTTCTGTAGTCTCTCTCAGGTTCGTAACATTCGTAAGAGAGGTCCTTTGCCGTTCACTCTAAAACTCTGCCCTTGGGTCCCTGAAGACGGCCCTATAAACTTATGGACATGGAAATGTGTAGGTAGGTAAAGGTTTAAAGCCAGAATATCACCTACAAAGGCCACATGAGTTTAATATTAATGAGTTTGCATGGTAGAATTTGATTGGTGATTGCTTAGATTCACAACAAAAGACTTGATTTAATTATAATTCAACATTCTTGTAAACCTGGTCACTCTACCCCCAAACAGACTGCCAGACGTGAGATACTGGGGGAAGAGGATGTAAAAAAAAAATAGAGATAAAAGGCCCTGCAGATGAGAAAGCCGGGTCAGTGCTGAATTATTTTCTCTTCATGGTGCCGCAGAGGAGAGACTGCTTCCTTTTTGGATGATACAGTTTTAAAATCACCTGAAATGGCTCTGTCTCATTCAGCTGAGCAGAGTTCCCCTCCTCTTTTATTATACAGGATTATTGGGTCTCCTATTAAAGCCTTCCGCCCTTCATTTTGGGAAGCTGCAGGAGCCTGAGCCCCCTGATATTTTGGGCAAAAATGCCTGTTTGATGTTTCTGGACTTTGCCCACTACAGCAGGGTTTTTACAGCAGAGAAAAGGAGGAGAGAGCGAAACACAGTAGCATAGGCTGAGCAGACTGGAGCACAGCACTGGGCTCCTTGGCAAAGTGGCCACCACCCATGGTCCCCTGGGAGACCTGCCTTCCCACAGCAAGCCTGCAAGGGGCAGTTAGGTGTAAAGGAGCCTTCATTTCTCATATGAGGCCCTACACTGCTCTCTTCGAATGTAGTGGGGAATCCTCAACAATTCTTCTTTGTCATTGGTGGCTCAATGCAGATCTGTCCTTCCATCTGGATGATATGTAAGGCCTATGGCTTTGGAGTCCATGAGAATCCTAGAATATAGTTTCTCAGACATCAGGTTTCCCCCTAGACTGACATTTCCCAGGATGCAGTGAGGATCTGGTGCTCCAGTTCCAGAATGATAATCCCCCTGGGGGCGTGCTTCATCATTGTTCAGAACTCTGTGCTGGTGGACTTGACCTGGAGGACCCGCCTGATCTGGATGAACATAACGTCTAAGATGTCCTCCTTGATTATATCCTGTTATGATGTATCCAGAGGAAAGGCTCATCTGGACCTTTGCCTGTTAGCCGCAGCCCTGGACAGTGTGACCGTTTATGACATCCTTATACATTTGGACTTACTGCGTATGTAACCTCCCTTGTATGTTACTGAATGGGACTTCCTCTGTTCCCGAAAATGAGGGACACTTCTAAATTACCTGTCCCTTCACTAGTTATGAAAATTCTCCTAAGCTGATCAAAAGTTTGTTACGTACAAGTTATAGGAATTTCACCCTTGTTTACTCGATATTATGACTGAAATGCTCACATTAACAATCTGCTTGATGATACTAGGATGCATGTGTTAGTTCAGAGGACTTGGGTGTCTTTTAACCTCTCAGGTACTAGCAACTCTTCCGGCCTTAAGAACAGCAATAGCAGGAGCTGTTGAGAGCTGGACCAAAACAATGCTTTCTCAGAGGTCCTGATGAAAGGACAGAAAGGACCTAATTCTGTGTCCTTGCTCAGGATGGAATTTGGCAAGAACAGTCTGGGGCTGGGGCTGGAGCCTCAAAGGAGTTAAAGATTCAATTCCTGGGACCTTGGCTCTGAAGAGACTGGAGTTATCAGTCCCCAGGCAGCCACATGCTCTGTCTGTAATGCTCTCGAGATAGCCTGTGTTTCCCTTGTACAACATTGCCCAATTAGCCTCCCGCTGACTTTATCCAATTGCATGAAAGATTTACTAAATATCATCCTTACTAATATGTCCTCCTTATTAAAACTGGACTTGTCCAGGTTTAAAGTGAAGGTTATCTCTTAACTTTGACATTCTGCTTCTTCAGTACTTAGAAAATCTTTAGAGAAACATGCATCCATTATCATCATCTATCAATCATGTATTTACCTATCTATCCATTTATTACTATGCACAGGTTACGTTCTGACTGCAAGTTCAGGTTCAAATATTCTCTACAGTTTCTGAGCATGAAGTGCAGAAATGCCTGCTTTCCTACTGAGGATGTTCTATAAATAGGCACTTCTCAAGAATCGAGCGCTCAGACCAACAGAAACATTTAAAACTGGGGTGATAAAATGTCTCCTAATAATGGTCCTTACTCCAAGTTCAGAGTGCTAATTTAGATCAGATTGCACTCCCGACTCCCACCCCTGCAACTCAAAGAAACACTTTATATTTTACAGTCTGGAGGCTGTGTGTGCTTTCTGAGTCAACATTACTAAGCCAAAGCATTTTGGTTTTGGAAGGGCAATTTTATAATCAAATTAATTTGTTGCTTATTAACTTCTATCTCTAGAGATTAGAGTAATGCATTAAAATGCCTCCCATATAGTCATCATATTACTCGGCTGGAATTCAAAGTGGTCTGGCCACGAAACTGCTTGATGTGTTAAGGCAGCGATGCACAAAAGAGCAGACAGGTGGCCTTGGGACTGCCTCCTTTACTCCTGCCAAGAATAGCACAAATGGACACTTCTTCATGGACACCAGTGGATTTTTACAGACTCTGCCTGTGCAGAATGTAAGGGATGCTCTCAGTAACAATATTATCAAGCGCTTCACCAGGAGTTTATGGGAATTAGTGGCTGCCTCTCAAGGCACCCTAACAATTCAGCGCTGTTAGTGTTAGCTAGCAGCAACTGTGGATCATCATGAAAGCAAATCTCGGTGGTGTCCCCAGGGGTAATGCAACATGATCAGACATTTAAGGGCACCTGGTAAATATGAAGCTATAAAATAATCTTCAAATCCCTGTCAAAACAATCATTTAAGAATAGGAACAAGTAAAAGACGTGTCTCACTTTTAAGTACATTGCTACCTACAAGGAATAGATTACTCCTCAAACAAAACCCACTATGATATTTGCTTGTTTCCTAATTTTTTCTGTTATTAACAGTTCTGAATGTGGAGGTCTTAGCCACTCACCACCAGTATTCTCTCAAATCATTCAGAACTCTGCACCGAATGTTTGGATGCCTTGCTTGCCTCTGGGAATCATTATTCATTAATAGTTTTGCTACTTGATATTGTATTTCTTTAACTGCTATACTAGTTCAGGCTCCCCAAAGAAAAAATTCAGAAATTAAAACTAATTGAAAACAAAATCTTGACTTCTGACCAGCAAACAGAGACCATTTCACACTTAATCACCTGCTTTAAGTTTGGAGCTGTGGAAATTCCATCCTGAAATTATGACTCATTATTTTAAAACCAATAGCTTAAAGAGCTTTATTTGACTCAGTAGTCATTTATGAATCAATATTTATAGAAAATCATGCTTTAGCTCCCAGTTTCAGAACTGTATAAGAGTTGAAATTGTAAATTGAATAGCTGTAAAATGGATGTGATAGATGCTGGGTACCCATGAGAGCTTTGGAGATGCTACAGTCAACCAGACAGCCAAATACCCTCATGATTAAAAGTACTTTTAAAGGAATATTCCATTTGAATCTAAACAATAAAACTTTCCTGAAGGAAATAAAGCTTTCCCTGAGCATCTACACGGCAATTAAAAGAAAGCCTTCTGAAAACATAATTTCTCTGGTCCATGTTTTATTTATATCATAGTCTCAGGAAAAGAGAGAAGTTTGTTTGCTTATATTTTTTCTCAAGTTAGCTCAGATTCGTGAGACTGGATGACTCCACACAGACTCAGTGAATATGCTAGACCTGAACAACACGTGCAAATATGCCTGATGATGAACGATCTTCCAAGACTTTTCAGACTTCTGGGTTATAGTTAGAATATTAAGAGAAGACTTCCAGAACTGTGTAACAAATGTCGGAACATTTAGATGTACATGCAATTTTAATAAACAATATCTAGGATGAGGTAATTTCTATTGACCCAGAGGTAAGGGAAATCTTTATGGCCAGCCATGGGGGCCACCAGCCACATTTAAAATACTTTCTTCTTTTGAATGTAATTCCATGTGCGAGTTTAGAATGTAGTGTTAATTTGTGAGTTCTAAGAACAGGTCTGTTCTAGGGCTGGGGAGATGACTCAGTGTTTAGGAGCACTTGCTGCTCTTGCAGAGGATCCGAGTCCGATTTTCAGTACCCATGTTAGGTGTCTCAAAAGCACTGCAGTTCTAATCTAGGAGATCCATTAAGTTTTTGGACTGTGTGAGTACATGTGTGTGTGAGGGGTACGTATGTGTGTGTGTTTGTGTGTGTGTGCCTGTATACACACATAGATGAATGCATAAAAGTAAAGTAAATACATATAAAAATAATATTTTGAAATCCTCAAAGAAAGTGACTTGGAAGATACAATTTCATTTTGACAGAACATTTTTATCAAGATATGGATTATCTATCTTATAACAATAAGCATAGTTAAGTTTGTTTCCAAAGAATGAATCAGCTTCAGTTATTTAAGCAAAACCCTCAGAGAAAGTGGGATTTTTGTTCAAGGAGTACGGTATGAATTCCTGGGCATGGAATTCTATGGTGAGAATTGTTGCAAGTCAGAGGAAACCAGTGCAAGGGGACCAAGGAGATACAAGTTAACTGGGGCTTGGGAACCTTTCCTAACAGAAGAGAGGGATAACCTTCAAGATAGGATGATTCATTGGCTTGGGAATACTGTTTGAGACTGAATATGGTCAAAATGTTAGGCAGTGTTTCTGGCCTCTTTGGAATGCAGAGGAAGTGTGTGCAGCAGAGAACGATGCATGTAGCTCATGCTCCCACAAGAGAACAATCTTTCCTTCTAGATGCTGTGTTTGTTCCTTATGGGTGACGAAAATGAAAATATCATTGATTTTTATGGACTTTAACCATCTCCAGATCATGATCAAGCAACGGGTAGAGGCTTTGAGACCCATCCCTTATTTAAATAAGCTGCATCCCTTTCCTGTCAAGACTGGGAACCCTTTAGACACGGTTCCTGAGATCACTCAGATAAAGCAGATGCAATGGTCCAGAGGTAATATTTTCTCTCCTAAAAGCACAAGTAACAATTCACCAAAATATAATAGGTAAATGGAAATTTAAAAGAATTCCAAGGAGGTTGACCTTCTATTTGGTCTCTAATGTGGTTCTTAACATTCAAAATTATTTTGGACACAATTCCGAGAATTTAAGTGAATTAAAACTGACCTACTAGTTAAAATAATTTAATTTTCCTTGGTACCACTTTCTAGTTTCATTTTGATGTTTTTATTTCATAAAATACATAAAAAGTGCTATCTTCTTAGGGTGGCAAGTGCTTGAGTGGTCATGTTTTCAGTGGTGTGCACAGACTGTTTGATAAAGAAAGCACATGCACTTGGAACTATCATCTGTGAACATACAGTAGGAGTGGCCATAGACGCAATCTGAACTTTCTTACTACTATAAAAGAAACAGAATCAGGGGATAGAATGAGTTTTAAGCAAATTACTTCCACCAGGCTCTTGTCAGAGAACTGGTTTTGGTCTTTGGGTTTTAGAAAGAAAAGAATTTGGATCAGGACAAGAAAGAAATTCTATAAATGAGTAAAGAACCAAGGAGAGACATTAGGGTGAAATAGTGATGCTTAGTCTTGTGTGTTATATATATATATATATGAATGGGCATTGTTTTCTGTTGTTGTTTTTCTTTTATTTGTTTGTTTTACTGTATGTAAGTCATGTTGAGATGAATTTGATGTATCCATTTGAGGCTTGCTCTGTATTTTTCCTTCTTCCTTGTGTTCTTTGAGACTGGGATTTAAAGCGTGTGGTTCAGGAATGTTCTTCAGTATTGAAATTATAGTCTTGCCTGAGCTAAATAGATTTCCCTTCTTTCATGATGGAGAAAATGTGACGTGTCCATTGGGAAGAGAAGGGCATAGTAACAGGATGTGTGACAGCTGAGCATGAAAATATAGGGAATAGGAAAAGAAAAGGGAGGGAGAGGAATGGAGGCAAGACAAAGCAGTACCCTGGCAGAGGACAGAGGGACAGAGAGCATGCCAGGAGGTTTCTGTGTAACTGGTAAGGGAGTGTATCCAGAGGACAGGCTGTGGAATGGAAGAGGCTAAACCTGGCATAGCCATGTTCTTCAAAGATGTGTACGTGAGGTTTGACTTGGATGCAGTGAGGTGAAGATGCTCAGTGGCAGGAGAGGAACAGGAAAGGGAGTACAAGTGGATGACAGGTGCAGACAGCACCAAGCTCTAGTGCCAGGCAAACCCATGGCAGGAACAGAACACAAGCACTAAATCCGAGATTGTCTTCTCCAGGCAGAGACAAGCGGAAATGTCCATTGCTGCTTATTTAAAAGATATGAAAAGGAAACCCCTGCTTGGGAGCTAGCTCAGTGGTCAAAGAACTTGCTGCCCAAGAATGATGGCTGGCATTCAGATCCGTAACAATATCATAAGCACCTTGAGTGGCCTTATTTACCCATTACCTCAGAACTCATGAGGAAGACACAGGCAAGGGCTGCTAAGGCTCTAGGGAGCTCCAGAATTCTGTGCCCTGCACTGACATTCTCCTCTGACTTCCCAACATGAATGTATGAGTCTATGCACCTGCACACACACATGCACACATGCACACACACATGAACATAACAGATACCTACCAAGAAACAAAACACTAAATACATTACAGCTTCTACACCTTAGTGAACAAAGTGAACAGGGCACTTCTGCAAAGCAATGGGCACATACATAGAGATGTGCACTGTCTACTAACTATGGAATTAGGAGTTCATTTGCAAAGAAATTCCAACAACATGTTTTAGCTCTAATTGTTCCAAAGAAACAAATCTAAGAGTGAACACTGAAATACTGCTACCATTATTTTCAGATGCCAACTATCATAGTGTCACCCTCTAATTAAAAACTTCCTGGAGTTTATAGTGATAAACTCCCAATTAAGATGGAATGTACGGTCATGCCCCAAGGCTTCTTTGCCTCTTGGTGAACCTCAGCAAAGAGTAATTGGCTGGATCATCTTTACCTCACTTCCCTGGTGGAGCAGGAAGCCAAGCCATGGGGATGTCTCACTCTGGCTCTGCTCTGAAACTCCTAAGTCAGACTAGATGTCCGCGTACTCCGTTAGACTGTAGCCTACTGCATTTTCTAAGCAGCCAGGGACGTGAGGCAGATACTGGTACCAGGGCACAGTGCATATAAAAATGTAGGCAGGAGAGACATGAAAGAGAAGAGCCCAGCTCCTTATTCTCTAGCTCCCCAAAGTCACAACTTCTTCCCTTGAAAATGAGGGTATTTACACCTCCCACGGGATTCCTGTGAGAATTGCACAAAAGTGCACAGCACGTTCACAATAGTAAAAATGAGTAAAGAATGTAATTGTATAGTTACCTTCTGTTTCTCTCCCCAGATAAGCCTTATGTGTGTGCGTGTAAACAGAGCATGTCCTGGGGAAGCACGAGACTGCTTCTCTTTCCTTCTGTCTCGTAGGTACTGATGGAGAAGCATGAAGGGCAGAGGGCAACACTCTTACTTTTCCATTATGCGTGAGTCATGGTCTCACTTTCTAGTCAAGGCTGATCTGGAACTCATTACAAACCAGACTGGTCTGTAAGTTGCACCAGTCCTTCATCCTCTGCCCACAGAGGTCTCAGGTGTGTGCCATGCTTGCTTTCTTCCACTTTCTCTAGTTCAAAGAGTTCCCTGAGTTTCTCATCATGTTATACGGTTGGACCTTAAAACTGTCTCTCTAACTGCCATCTCTGATTTATGCTAGTACATCCAGTTATATGTCTACCTAGCATCAGAAGGCCGCAAGGCTAATATCCTGCTGGGTGCCAACTACTTGGCTTATGTCATACTTTCCTTCTCATGAGAGGCACTTGGTTTGAATGTTGAATGATCCCCAGAGGCTATTATGCTTGCATCCTTGGTTTACAGTAGGACTGATTTGAAAGGTTCTAGAACCTTTAAGAAATGGAGTCTTGCTGAAGGAAGTCAATTACTAGGGGAGGCTTTGAGGTTGTGCCTGACTTCCTGTCCTCCTTCTCTCCCTGACTGCTGAAGCACTTGAAGATGAAGGCAAATACACATCCAGTCAGCCACCTGAGGAGAACCATACCAGGAGTAGCGCTGGCAAACTCTAAGAGGAGCCAGTATTTTCTCAGGTACGTTTTCTATTTCTCTCTGTGCCCTTTGTAACAACACTGAAGCAGATGGTCACCCTAGGTCCAACAGAGCTATCATTTGTGTCACTTAAAACAATGTGCCACAATAATGCTGGAAACAGCCATGCTGGTTGCCAAACAGATGGCCATCAAGAAGAGTAAAAATACCACCCGGAGCCAATTGTGGTAATTGCTTGGTGGTAACTTTTCTGATTAAAACAAAAAGTGTAGCAGCGGCTTCAGTCTAAAACTCCCAGGAGAATTCTCAGGGTACCAGTGATTCTCTTCCCATCTCTTACCTAAAAACAAACTATATATTCTATGCAATTCCCATCAAAATTCCAACAGAGTTCTTTACATATCTTGAGAGACTAATCTCAACTTCATATGGAAAAACAAAGAACTAAAGATAGCTAAAACAATCCTGAACAATAAAAGAACTTCTAGAAGTATCACCATCCCTGATTTCAAGCTCTACTGCAGGCTAAAGTAATAAAAACAACTTGGTTATTGGCATAAAAATATGTGTTGATAAATGGAATCAAATCAAAGGCCCAGATGTAAATCTACACACATATGGACACCTGATTTTTGACAAAGAAGCTATAATTATTTACAATGGAAGAAAGAAAACATCTTCAACAAATGGTAGTTTAACTGGCTGTCTGCATGTAGAAGAATTCAAATAGATCCATATCTGCTTTCCTACATAGAACTCAAGTCCAAGTGGATCAAAAACCTTGATGTAAAACCAGTTTCGGTACACTTAATAGAAGATAATATGGGGAACATCCTTGAACACATTCACACAGGAGACAACTTCCTGAACAGAACACCAATAGCAAAGCACTAAGATCAACAATTAATAAATGGAACCCATAAAACTGAAATGATTCTGTAAGACAAACAATACCATCAATAGTACAAAACAGTAGCCTTCAGAAGGCTGTAGAGAGCTTATTTCCAAAATATATAAAGCACTCAAGAGTCTAGTTGTCAACAAAAACAAATAATCCAATTAAAAATGGGGTATGAATCTAAATATAGAATTGTCAGCATAGGAATCTCAAAAGGCCAAGGAGCACTTAAAGATATGTTCAGAATCCTTAGCCTTCAGGGAAATGCAAATCAAATGAACTCTGAAATTTTATCTTACACATGTTAGAATGGCTAAGATCAAAAACGCAGGTAACATCTCATGGTGGAGAGGATGTGGAGCAAGGGGAACTCTCTTCCATGTTCTCACTTCTAAGTAGATATTAGCTGTAAATAAAGGAATATAATGCAATCCACAGACCCAGAGGGGCTAAGTTACAAGGGGCTTCAAGAGGGGACTTGTGAATCTCTCTGGGAAGGGGAAACAGAATAAATTTCATGGGTAGACTCAGGGCAGGTAAGGACAGGAACAGGAGGGGTCATGTCAGGGGAGGATGGATGGAGAAACAACTGGAATCGGGGGCATCTCTGGAACAAGCTAGAAGCCTAGTGCAATGAAATCCCCTAGGAATCTATGAGGAAGACTCTAGCTAATACTCGTAGCAATGGGAAATACAGAGCCAGAAGTGGCCATTTCCTGTAACCAGGTGAGAATCCAGTGGAGGCATGAGGAAACCAACCAGCCACAAATCCTTTGACCCACAATTTTTCCTGCCTTCAAGATGTGCTGGGGTAAAGGTGATGCAGAAATTGTGGGAGTGGCCAGCCAAAAACTGGTCCAGCTTGAGACCCATACCACGAGAGGGGGCCAGACCTGACACTGTCCAGAGAGCCAGGACCCAGAAGCTGAACAGTCAAGAGATACAGGATGCCTGGGAAAAAAAAGCCAAGAACAACAACAACAACAACAACAACAACAAAAATACCAATGAAATGATTCCTAACAATATTTTGCTATACGCATATGTTGGTGCCTAGCCCACTTGTCATCCGAGAGGCTTCACCCAGCAACTGACAGAAACAGATGCAGAAACCCACATTAGGCAAAACTTGTGTGAATCCTAATGAAGAGGAGAATGGAGGATTGTCAGAGTCAGAGGGTTCCAGGACATCACAAGAAAACTCACAGAATCAACTAACATAGGCTCACAGTGGCTCACAGAGACTAAACTCCAAATCCATGACCATGTATGGGTCTGACCTAGGCCCTCTGTATATCTGTTATGGTTGGTGTTCTTGGAGACTTCTAACAGCGGGAATAGGGCTTGTTTCTGTCTTTTCTGCCTGCTTTTGAGACCCTTTCCTCCTTCTGGGTTGCCCAGTCGAGCCTTAATATGAGGGGAGGTGCCTAGTTTTATTACAACTTGATATGCTCTGCTTAATTGAGATCCCTAGAGGCCTGCCCTTTTCTGAAGAGAAGGGAGGAGGAGTGGTTGGGGAGAAGGCAGGTGGGAGAGAGTGACTGGGAGGGGAGGAACTGTGGTTAGGATATGGTATATGAGATTAATTTAAAAAAGATTGCAATAATATTTGACAGCACATCAATAAATATATACGTTCATACAAAAATTCTGAAGGCGAGATAGAAAATGAGGTAGAAGAAATCAAGTGAACAATGTAATCTATGATTGGAATTTAAGAATTGGCCCAATAAAGGTGAGTGTTGTAGGTGTCTGATAGATATTTACTAATATGTTTCTTTCCACAAAGTTGCTTGTGTCAAGGCGCAAGAATCCATTTCCTAGGCAAATTAATGGATGATGATTTACAAAAACCTCCAAAAGACAAAGTATCAAGAAATATGAAAAACACTTCATAACCACACGTAACCACAAATTAATTATGAATTATCTAATTATCTCAAAGTCAATTTAGTAATGACCCGGGGTACTCTTCCTTAGAAATGGGAGGCTGAAATTCTAGTTCCTTGTGCTTCGGATGGCTGCATTCTACCAGAAGTCATTTCAACAGAAGACACATCTGTCTCCTTCATTACCAAAAATGTTTCCACTGTACAAACAGTAATAAAAGGAAATAAATGACTAAAAATAAAAATATGCATTATTTCCCTGTAAATTTCTATAGTTCTATAAATACTAGGATATTTTTTCTTAATGGAAATCAGTTTACACAACACATAGTTATTCTACTATAAAATGATGCTTACATGCTGGAGGGCAAGACAATTTTAGGATGGAATCTGGATTTCCTATTTGTTATTTGTATTGTTTGGACAGGATGCATAATTTTGCTTTACATTAATGTAGTCTTATTGAAAAGAGGGATGACACATGGGTTAATGTGAAAGCTAGATATGAGTGTGAAGAGTCTCTCACACACACACACAGACACATACAGACACATACACATGCACGCACACATGAATCAATCAGTCTTATAATTTACTTTGTCTGCCTGAGCTTTTACATATGTGTGCATATGCATATGCACATATACATACATATATACACATACTTGTAATATTATAGCATTCTAGAGTGCTTAAAGTGATTGAGAATCAGTAGTTCCAATTATTGTGACTATTTCTATAAATACTGATAATTATTTATTAAGTAAGTAACAATGAAATAACCATGTAATATTTCTATTACTAATTAAACTATTTTGGAAAATATAGCATGCAAATTAGAATCCTCTCTACAGTGTTTATGCTTCCTAGAAATGATGCCACAGTAAAAACTTTTATTATCATTACTATTGTAGTCTTCAGATTTATAATTGATGATTAATTCATATTGTATTGCTTTCTCTTTATTTTCCTTACATTTTTCATGTCCAAATCTGATGGGATACCATAAAGATTTAGTTTTGTCTTTTCTTATTATTCAGTTCCCAGGATTAAACCTAAGACCTCATGAATTCTAGGAATGAACTGTCTCCCTGTGCAATCTCCCTGGCACAGAGTCTAGCTCCTTTTAACAATAATAAGAAAAAGACCTACTTAAAAATACTGCTTACTTTTATTGTGATATAGATTATAGTGCTAATATTTCCTATTTCATATCTAATATAATACCGTTCATATGCACTGAATCAATCAATCTTATTATTTACTTTGTGTACCTGAAATAATCATTGAGTTCTGAAAATATTTAGCTGCAATACTTTCAATCATAAATCATTAATATACATTAAAATTTTTGTTCAAATATTTATATCTTTAATAATTATGAGAATTTAATCTCTCAACGTGGATAATGATAACTGGAGACTAGATGGAGAATGAATTATTAACCTGCATAATAATTTATAATGCAAAGTATTATTGTGCCTTTATTACTAACAGTCTATTTATTCCCCAGCAATTACTTATTGAGAATTAATTTATCCAGAAAGTATTACAAGATTACTTATGTATAACCCATGTTTTCACATGTTGATAATTATAAGTTAGTGCCATACAGATACAAGATACATATTCATAAAATAATATGGACTACTTTGCAGTAGAGAGTGAATTGACCAACTTCTTATACATTAAAAAATACATACAGCTGGGTGGTGGTGGTGCGCTCCTTTAATCCCAGCACTCAGGAGTCAGAGACAGGCGGATCTCTGCGAGTTCGAGGTCAGCCTGTTCTATATAGCTAGTTCCAGGATAGCCAGGACTACACAGAGAAACCCTGTCTTGAAAAAACAATATATATTTATCATATTTGTTTCATCTACTCGCCAAAACCTATCAGGCTTAAAGTGCTTGATGTCTTAATACAGAATTTCTATATTTCATCTCATGGGTATGTAGAGCTGGGTTCACAAAAGTAAACTTCTTTATGGTTGGGTTTTCCCACAATTTAAATGTATAAGTGTAGTTAATAATATATAACTTATTGGACTTTGATGGTTTGCCATGTATGTACCTTATTTAATGTACATTTTTGTTCAATTCACATTTCCACTATTATAAACAGATTGGCCCCTTGGTTCTCATGGAGGACTGCCTCCGGGATTCCCCCCTGTGCTTACATGATTTGGAGGGTGCTCAGGTTCATTATCTACAATATTTGTAAACACATATACACATTCTACCTATAGTTTGTAGATTACTTACTCTTAATCAGTGTCTTGAAAATGCTTAGTAAATGGTTATTTTCTGATTAAATAATAACAAGGACAATAAGTCTAAATGCGTTTAAAGTGGACACATCTTAGAAGGGGTCATATGCAAGGGACAGAGGTTCCCAGAGCCTGGAGATTTGGTTGCAAGGGACAGGCAAGGACACAACAGACACTGAAAGGCCACTCAGCTGCTCTGAAGGAGACAGTGGGTGGATCAGACATGTTTTGAGACACAAATCCGAGCCATGAATATAAGGCTGGCTTCTAGAAGGCAGCTAAGAGAGACTGGGGGAAGGCTGCTAAGCTGGAACTGCAACAAATGGCGGCCAGATGCGGATGTTCTGTGATCAGGACCAAAATTGTGCGTTCTCTTCACAGCAGTTATATTGGTGATACTGTTTGCATCTGGGTGGGGAAAACTGTACCCGTTGACTTCTGTCTTCTGTTTCACTGGTGACCACTACACTTGCATACAGACAAGAGTTAAAATTGTATGTAAAATTATAGTTCAACCTCTCAGAACAAATCTATTTAAGAATTTATCCCCCAATTATCCCCAAGAAACTGAAGAAAGGAAAAGCCTCATGTAGAAAACTGGTGGGGGGGAGGGGATGATAATGAGATGATTGCCGATTTCTGTCCGAATATTATTTTAAAATCCCACACCCAGGCCTTAACTAATATGGCATTTCCCTTTAATGCAGGCAGTAGCAGCTATTGTTTAACCTGCTGCAAGCTTACTTATTCCCACTAATTTTAATCTCTTAATGTCATAAGGAGTTATGCTAAATTCACATCTACATCTACAGAATATATTTTATTATCTCAATAATAAAAGGAAATGGAAGCATCTTACTGCGAGTTTAAATGGTGATAGGATATTTTAATTAATAGTCATTTTTAGTTTTTAATTATTTGTGTTCATGCAGACATGTATGAGCACGTGTGCGTGTGTGTGTGTGTATTCATGTGCACATGAATGTAGTAGTCTCACAATATAAAAGTGGTTGGTAGATCCCTTGGAGTTAGAGTTAGAGTTAAATGTGTGGTGTTCTATGTGGGTGTTAGAAATTGAACCCCTAGCCTCTGCAAGAACAGTCTGTTCTCTGAACCCATGGGCCATGTGTCCAGTATCAGTAGTGAGAAACTTTCAGGGTACTGAGCGGCATGCTTGCTCCTTAGAAATATCTAATAGTTTCAGTCAGCCTTTGTCTTCATGGAATTCCTTTGGCTAGCACTAGTGACATTTAGTACATTAATTTGGAAACTTCTGATACAAGTATTCTCTGGTCATTTAAGCAATTCTTAAATGATGGTATATACCGCTGTGTATCCTCTATTATGAAGAAACTAAAGCAAACTGATGCTGGCTGGCTGCCCACACTCAGTGTGATTGTATGGCATTCACAACCCGTGGTTTATTATCTGATTCTGAAGAGCTGGCTGCCTTCTGAGCCACATCTGGAAGCAGCTGTGTCTGATTGCTCTGCTGTGCTGGGAATCAAAGGTCCTCACAGTCTCACCTCAGCTTCTAGCTGGAAATGAACTTAAACTGACCTGGAAATGGATATGGTGGTCCATACTGTGTAGTTTAGAGAGAGATGCTTCGTGGTGATGGGAGAGTGGTACCTCTGCACACATGTAAAGTAACAGTTTGTGACGGTGCACATGTAGACACAATGATCTAAAAATGGGTTTGTTCTACAAAGCCCCATATTGACTTTTCTTTCCTTGAAGACCTAGTCAGCCATGGTGTTTGCATGACTGAGCTGGGAATATGCAGCACCAGTTTTAAGATTCTCTGACATCTTACTACATACAGGAAGTAATGGGATTCTAAGAGGCTGAAAAAGATGATGTTTAAACACATCCTACTAAGAGATAATGACACCATTGGGCAGTACATTGTTAATCCCAGCACTGGGGTGGCAGAGGCAGGCAGATTTCTGTTCAAGGCCAGCCTGGTCTACCAAGTGAATTCCAGGACAGCCAGGACTGTTAAACAGTCTCAAAAATTAGAAAAAAATCACAAATAAGTAACCAAAAATTAAAATAACAGAACGAGGAATACAGCAATAACAGTTACCAACTCTAAGAAGCACTGAAATAGCAATTCAGATTGTAAATTCATTGTTGTCGTTTATGATGGGAGGCATGGTGCTCAGAAATAGGTGGATTTTGGACTGTCCATATAGAAAGGTAACTCAAAACACAACTATCAGCCCCTAGCTAGAAATAAAAGCAGTTTTTTGTCAAACACAAAAATTATTCTCTATAATTTAACTGATTTCATTATATATTTTGTTGCTAGATGTTATGGCCATTAAATTATTATAAGATTATTAAAAATTGAAATGCATTAGTATTTGACTTAATTCTCAGGACTTGTTGCTATGCACACCCTGGGCCTTTAGAATTAGAAATATTAAGTGGTAATTCTGAATCATGAGTGTTATAACACAGCTAGCACTTGTTTAATGTTATACGGATATGTATTGCTTTTCTACAATGAACTTCTCTTTTTAGAGAAAGTTTTGTTCTATAAAATGTAAAAAGAATCTTTCAATAAAGCAATAAAGGAAGACTCAAGCAACCAATATCTGTGAGTATACATTTTTTTAAATTGAGGTTGAAATTCTGAACACTGCTATATTAAATAAATTTGACTTTTATGGAAAATGTTAATTCTGACTGAACTTTCATTAAGCTTTTTTCTTTAAGGGCCCTTTTTTTCTGTAAACAAATGAAGTTGTTGAGAATGAGCTACTCAACACATCCTCCACTTATGAATGCCTGGCATATTTGAGCTCAGAGCTATTGAGGGGATTATATTCCAGTTGCGAGGAATATTCTAATCACGGATGTTGAGGACATGGCTCCTGTTCCAGGAAGCTTCACAATAGTATAATCTGTGCTGGCTCCAAAACATTCACAACACCCCAATCAAGTCCAGATGAACTTAGCATAACCCTCTTTTCAGCTCCCCTAGAGAGTCCTGGTTCTGGCTAACAACTCCCAACCCTGGGTTCAAAAGAACAGTTCAGTAGTGATTCACAGAAACATTTATGACGAACAGATGGATGGTATGTGCCAATCCTTTGCTGTGATTGGTCTTTATAATGCTAGAAGTTATCCTATGATTGGTCAGAAGTTAAAGTCACATTCACCTATATAACCAGATTGCTCAACTCAGTTTGGAAATCAGCTGGCAGAACCTGTGCTGCCTCTAACTCTACATTAAACCCAACAAAAGGGGCTTTTCCCAAATGATCTTGTGGAGTTTTATTATAGTCGTCACTCTATGATCTAAGTTTGTAACATACAGAGCGAGGAGGCAGCTGCAGTGTCAATCAGAGGCAGCAACAGTGCCAGGGGCTGGGGTAGTAGTAGCTGTGGGAGGGCAGCAAAGAGAATGGATGACTGGGAACAGAGACAGATGAGGGAAGGCAGGGCAGTAGAACTCTTATTGAGAGTTTTTATTGCTGTGATGAAACTCCGTGACCAAAAGCAACTTGGGGAGGAAAGGGTTTAGTTACTACATTTCCATGTTATAATTCATTATGGAAGGAAGTCAGGATAGAAACTCAAGGCCAGGTTCTGAAAGTAGGTATTGAAGCAGCGGACATGGAGGAATACTGCTTACTGCTTGCTCCTCATGGCTTCCTCAGTCCACTGTCTGAACACCCAGAACTACTAGTCCACAGTAAGCCAGACCCTCTCATGCCAATCACCATCCGAACTAGGCCCTGTGAATGTGGGTGACAGTTGTGCGGCTTGGGCAGTTTGTGGGGTCACTGGCAGTGGGCCCAGGATTTATGATTTATCTCTAGTGCATGAACTGGCTTTTTGGAGCCCAGTTGGAGCTCAGCCTAGATACGGCGAGGGGGTGGGCACAGTTTGGTCCTGCCTCAAGGTGATTATGACAGACTTTGTTGACTTCTTATAGGAGGACTTACCTTCTCTGAGGAGTGGATGAGGGTGGAGTGGAGGGAAGGTAGAGAAGCAGGAGGAGGGAAGGGATGGGAAATTGAGATTGGAATGCAAAATAAAGAAAGAATTGCTTTATAATAAATAAATAAATAAATAATAATTTAGCAATAAATGTATTATTAATAATAATATTAATAAATAAAATACAATTTGAGACAAAAAATGCATCATAGGCCAATCTGGTAGGGACATTTTCTCAAATGAGGTTATCTCTTCTCAGATGACTCCAACTTGTGTCAAACTGACATAAACTAGCCAGTAGCCAGCACAGTTATCAAATGCCAAAGTTGAAGACTGAGGAGTCTGCTCCTTGGAGGAGTTCAGGGTAGCTAGCATCCAAGGACTTGGGTCCCGACACTTAAGGCTTTGGAGCCGTAACTGTGAGCAGGTGTGAATGGTGCTCTGCTAACTGCTGAAAATGAGATTCCAGAGTTATTGGGTTATGGCTAATCAAATCCTAGGACAAAACCCCTGCAACCTTAGCAGCTAGCACTGAAGATCTCCAGTCTCTAATGGTAGGGTCCGCATCTCTGAGGCTCTGAGCCTCTAACTCTGTCATCACAACACACAAAGGACTTTTAGCACTAAAGGGCCAAGGATTACCAACACTGGAAAAAGAATCCTTACATACTCGGTATCTTTATACAGCCATGGAAAAAGGGATACAAACCAACCCACTGATAACATTTTGATAACAAATTAGACCTTGAAGTTCAGGAGTTAGAAACTGTAAACATGATAAGATGATGTGATGATACTTATAACAGAAATATGGACCAAGCAAGCTGGTGAAAGAAAGAGGAGAAAAGTCAGGTGAAGGACTTTTTTATTTTAATTACAAAGAGTCAGAAATTACTCCAGGCCTCAGAAAGAAGCTACTGTTGAATACTGTAGTCAGAAAAAAAGAAAAAAGAAAAAAAGAAAAGTGCACCAAATACCTAGAAATAGCTAAGCAGCAAAATTACACATATTACAGGAAATGAACAACATCAAAAGCTAAACTGAAATTATAATTTCACAAAACGTTAGTAACCCAGTCATACGTGCCCATGGTGAAGGTAGGATGCAATGTGAAGTTGGGGGACTACTCTCCTCCATTCGGCCTTGGAGGAGTGAACTGGAGTTCACTGGAGTGAACCAAGTCCTGCCAATGTAGAGTCAACTTTTGTAGTGCTCTCACTTTGGGTTGCTTGGAAATTCCAAAAAATGTTTGGAGTTCTCTTTCCATGTGTCAACCATATTCATGATTGAGAGGAGGACAATTCTAATTAGACAACTTATTTTATAAAATTGCATTATACTGTCTGTGACATCAGTGCACCCACATTCAAGAATGACAGGCATCGTGGAATTATGCGATTTAATAACTGAAGGTGTGGGAGGCCACAGAAGTGGATCTGCTCCACCTTGACTACAGGTCAGAGAATTCAGACATATTCTTGCTCCATCAAGGTTATACGACAAGAGGTTTGACCTAAGATGTGTCTACTGACAGGATGTTTGGACTTAGGATGTGTCTACTTGATGTTTTGGTTAATGAGAAGTTGATTACTTTGTTTGATCCTTGTATCTTGGTAAAGAAGTCCTTTGCCTCCTCTCTTCTTTGGAGATTTTACAAAGGCTGTGATAAATAAACATGAGGCTGACCACAGAATTCTCTGGACGCCCTCCCAACTCTATCCATTGTCTCTTATCTCTTTCTTTCAGTCCACCCCCCCATACAAGCATGGATGAATATGTCGGGCAGAACCTGGCATAAAGGATCTAGGATGACTTTGTCATGTCATGAGTCAACAACTAGGAAATGTTTCACATTTGCATGAAGCACAGAAATGACAAAAAATATTGTATTTTGAGATGAGGATGCTAAAAGTTAATCATGTATTTTCTATCTGTATCAATTTATCTTTATTTTATTCTACAATTACTGAAACTTTATCTGTGATTAGACTCACTGGCTGCCACTGACTGGCCGGATTTACCCTTCAGATTGGTTAGTGACTGAAGTGGGGAGAAGGCAAAGTTTCTACAGAAAATAGCTGAATTTATCCATTTCTATTCAAGTTTGAAAAATGAGAGAACCTCATAGCTATTCCACATGCCAAAGGCCAACTGGCATGCACATCTTCAGTCTTGGATTTGAAATTAAGAGAGCAGGCAATGCTGCCATTTGTGTTAGCAAAAACCCATTGGTCATGCCAGAAATAAGCTTCCATTTAAACAAACATTATGGAAATTCTTACATATCTGTAGGCAAAGGGTGAAGGTATAAAATCCAGAATGAGTAGAATTCTATTTCCCTTGAGCTACTCATGCTTAAATTCTATCAAAATTATGCCCTAAAAATCCACAGAAATCCAATCCCTCTTTGTATAATGCTCTTATTACTCCTTATCAAACATTTCTAGAATCCACAGTGCCTAATATTCATGAAAAATGAAAAAAATCTGCACATTATCCCTCAAGTCCAAATTCAAATGCTCCAGAGGCTGTCCCTCCCTCCTGAGAGCTCTTAGCCCTACCTCTGTAGCAGATGGTGCCCCCAGCAGCACCCCTACACCTCTACCAAGTGCGTGTGTCCTTCACACTGGACTGGAATCACTTTATGGAAAGGGGTATCTAATTTAACTGCATACCATGCTATATAATAAGGAACACTATATAAAAGCACACTGTGAATAAGGCCTTCCATGAGATAAATGCCAAGTATTTTAATCTCTCTGAACTATGCTATATTATATTTGGGGATATTAATAGGTGAACACTATGGAAGTTGAACACATCACTTCAAAGTTATGTCTACCTTAGTAAACATCAGAGGATTTTTACGCTACAAAGAATGCAATGACATTTTCATTCCTATTTGATTTTTTCATTAGTTTGTATTATCAGAAAAGCTTCACACCAGGGAGTGGGTGTGCGTGCCTTTAATTTCAGCACTAGGGAGGCAGAGAAAAACAGATTTCTGAGATCGAGGTCAGTCTGAACTACAGAGTGAGTTCCAGGACAGCCAGGGCTATGGGGAGATCCTATCTCCAAAAATCAAAAAAAAAAAAACCAAAAAACAAAACAAAAAAACCAAACAAACAAATAAAACATCTTCAGAGTGAGGAAACCCTAATCTCTTGGGCTCATTTCCAGGGAGATAATCCTTCATTTTCATTTCATTTCCTTCAAATTCAACAGTGAGCAGTGCAATATCACTACCATGAGTTTATTATTTCTCAGATTACACTTGGTGTCTGTTTCTGATTTAGATCATCATTGAAGAAGCCATTCTGAGGCCCAGTCTGTTCTTTGTCCCAGCAGCACTTAGTTGTATGAGAGATTCTGCATTATCCATTCAATATCACATTCACAGACTTGCAGAATTCATGTAGCATGCTCACCTAACAACTGTAAAGGAAGGACTGAAAAGGAAAGGGGAGGGAGTTGAGAATATTTTTAAAAAAAATCCAAAGCCTCTCATGTAGTTCTATCTTCTGTAAATATAATTTTAGCACAGATTCCCAAGTCTAATACAATAAGAAAGCTATTGATTGTTGAAACAAACCAACACAGGAGTATTTGCTAAAAGGTAGGTTGCCAAGACACAGCTGTCCCTGCCCAAGAATAAAAGGGTGTTAGTAGGGGTTGAAGAGTCGTGGTTTATAACAATATTGGTGTCAGGTCCACTGAGGTAGAAACTAATGGGGAATGGTGGTTTTGCTTATTCCCCAGCTTCCTAGTCAGGTAGAAAGGGAGACAGCTCAGGTAGGTTTGAATTCAGCTAGAAAACCCTCATATTTATGGGGAAATAAAGAGCTCTTGAACACAGTAGCCTACAAATGGCACGTTTTAGTTCCTCTTAAAGCCGTTACTCTCTCTGAGGTCATAATTAGGTAAAGTAATCCACTGTACTGCTAACTATCAGCATATCTCAATCTTAAACCTTAAGTAAAAGCTAGATTATGGCGTATGTGTGTGTGTGTGCGCGCGCACATCTATGTTCCTGTGCAGTCACACATTCGTGAATGCAAGTATGCATTTTGTAGGGCAGAAGACAGCACCAGGGGTCCTTCCTAGCTGTCATCTTCGTTTATTTACTTATTCATTTTTAAGCTATACTTTCTTACTGGCCTAGAACTTACCAAGTCAGCTTGGTTAGCTGGCAAGTCAGCACTGGGTATTTGCCTGTCTCTGATTTCACAGTGCTGTGATTACAAAGGCATGCCACCACACCTGGCTTTTCATAAATGGCTTCTCGAGATCAAACACAGATCCTCATGCTAGGAAGGTAAATACTTACCAATAAAACCGCATCCCTAGCCCCAGAAACAGCTTCTCAAAGACAGGGATCTTTGTTGTTTGCTATATGGGTGGGAAATATTTCTCTTTATTTTCCTTATTTGGCAATGATCACAGCTTGGAAATACTCTTTCCTCATAGCTCCCAGCATGTGCTACGCATTCTTCCCATTCTCACTGGCTTAAGCGCTCTCTGATCTTTGCAGAAGGATCCTTTGCACAGGGCCACAGAGGAATACCTCTGCCATGGTTTATTTGCATGTGATTCATTCCAAACAGATTTGGAGACTTTTGAAGAGAAAGAACCTAGTACATGTTTTATATGGTTACAGAATGAGGCATGAACCTAGCACATTTTTTATATAATTACAGAATGAGGCATGAACCTAGTACATTTTTATATGATTACAGAATGAGGCATGAACCTAGTACATTTTTATACGATTACAGAATGAGGTATGATGCTTGGTAAACGTTGTACTCTTAGACACTGCTTTTTTGATATAAAGAAGTGTTCAGAATCATCTACACCTTTTGCTAGCTATCTTCCGCCATAGTGGTATAATGACCCAGTGTAAAACGGAATATGTTTTATAGATTTCACATACAATCAAGTCAGCCAGCACTATCTTGTACAGTCTGCACATTCTACAAAGAAGCAGGGAAGAGACGTGAATCAAATTTCTGTGATAGATTTGCTCTTCGTGGTGGTTGGTAAACCATGGATGTAAACAGGTTTTAGTCCAGCAAACTCATCAGGGCACAGTGCTGTGACTTGCACGTCACTTCACCAAAACCAGGGCATGAGCACTGCAACTGTCACCGGGGACATTCTAGTCCATCCGGCTTCGACGTGTTGTTTGTGTGCAGTGGGGAATTGAAGGTGCCTAGGAACAAGTTGCAAATTAGCTGTCTCCACAAGTTTCAAATTCGTTTAAGAACTCCACGGACTAGGTAAATTCCAGAGTCAACTGCATACTCAGTGCAGAGTGGCTTCCTGTGGTGTACATTCCAGCTGTCTCCAGCTTTATGCTTTCCATGATTGTGCGGTGTAGAAAACACAGTACCCACAGTCATCGCTACTCTGGATTACCTGTCAAATGGTAATTTAGAGTCCTTGATTATTTATATGAACTCTGTGAGCCAAGCCCTGATTACTGATTAATTAGGCATTGTTGGAGAGAACCATGTGCTATGAGAACTGGGAAGGTTAACAAGCCAGTTAGCACTGTCCTTGATTCCCAAAACATACACACAGAAACCATGCTTGATTGTGGGCACTTTTAATTCCAGCACTGGGGAAGAAGAGGTACGTGGACCCTTGGTGCTTTCCAGCAAGACTGCCCAGCCCACTTGGTCAATTACAGACGAGTGAGAAACATTGCCTATAAGTAAATGAATGAATGCTAAATAAAAAAATGATCAAATGAATAAATAAATAAATAAATAGATAAATGTGGATGACACATGAGAAACAACATGACAACTTGTCCTCTGGCCTCTATAAGAGAGCATGTACCTGCACACTGCCCAGCACACACACA
>LOJH01004533.1:16790-30359 GCA_001685095.1 Ellobius talpinus | reverse complement strand
AGAGAGAGAGAGAGAGAGAGAGAGAGAGAGAGAGAGGATGCACATGAATACAGATGCCCAAAGAGGCCAGAGGCATCACATTGCCTTGGAGCTGAAGCTACAGGTATTTGTGAGCTACCTGACTTGGTATTTGTATCCAAATTTGTATCCTATGCAAGAGTAGCAAGCACATACTCACTGAGCTACCACTCCAGCCCAACTATGCTGTTCTTGTTTTAATGTTTTCATTTAATTATGGTTTTAACCAATCATGTTACACAAATCAAATTCTTATTTTTAAGGAACTGAAGTTTGTAGGACAGTAGTCCTTCATATTGTTGAACACTTCACTTTTCTTTGAAAATAAACTTTTTTTCATATGATATATTCTTTTGTTTTTTGTTTTTCAAAACAGAATTTCACTGTTCTGGAATTCACTTATGGACTTGATTGGCCTCGAACTCAGAGATCTGCCTGCCTCTGCCTCCAAGTGCTGGAATTAAAGGTGTGTACCACCAATGCCTGGCTCATATGATATACTCTGATCATGGTTTCCCCTTATTCATCTCCCAGATCCTCTGCACCTCCACACCTATCCAATTCTATGCCTTCTTTATCTCTCACTTTAGAAAATAAATAAGAAAAACAATAATAACTCAAAGAATAGAATAAAACAAATAAAAAGCATGAGAAGCAAATACACACAGAAAACCATAAAAACACAAAATCAGAACCCACAACATATAGGCAAAAGGTTACGTCTTTAATCTCAGCACTCAAGAGCAGAGACAGACAAATCTCTATGAATTCATGGCCAACCCAGTCTTCATAGCAAATTCCAGGACAGCCACAGCTACATAGTAGAGAGACCCTGTGTCACACACACTGAAAAAGCTATATATAAATAACTATATGCAATGTAATTTTTCTCACATCTCATGGAATGTGATGTGAGAAAACCCAATTAGAGAGTAGTTGGTTACTGTCACAACTTCTGTGCCACTATTGCACCAACGTATTATGTAAGCAGGTCACCATTGTTTATACCTGGGTTGGTGCTTACCTTTCTCCTCTGGCAACATGCATAGTTCCTCAGAAGGCATCACTGATGGCATCAGCTTGACTTCTCCATATTCAATGAAATCTGTAGGTATCGTCTTCATCAATAGGGCCTTACCATCAATTTGTGGAAAGCAACCTAAATAGCCTTGACAATAACCTGAATTGTTTGGGGGATTTCCCTGGGGCCCCTTTGACCAACAATTAAATTAGATGTAACCCATTCTCAGCCCTGGATGTTTAATTTTGTGACAAGAGATATCTAGCTGGAACTTTGTGTCCCCATTAGTTGGTGAGTCCACCCATCCATCCTTTTATTTATCAAGAAACTTTTACTGAAGTAGATTTTTATATGACCCCTCAGATGGCCCTTAGTTTTAGCTGTCTCTCTCCATATACTCTCCCTTTCCCCATTTTCCATTCCTGCTTGTTTAATTGTCCTGTTCCAGCCCCCACATCTCTTTATAACTGTCTATTTCTATTTCCCCTTCCTAAGGAGATCCATCCTTCCAGGGAGATCCTCCCCTAGTCCCTTACTCTATACCTAACCTAATCATGACATGCCCAAATCAAAGTCTTAAAAGCTAACTAACATACACCTATAAGCTAATGTGTATCATATTTGTCTTTTTGGATCTGAGTTATTTCACTCAGAATAATTTTTTCTAACTCCCTCCATTTATCTGTGAATTTCATTTTTTAAAAAGCGAAGTAGCATTCCACTGTGTAAATGTGCCACATTTTTGTTATCCATTCACCTGTTAATAGACATGTAGGCTGTTTTCAATTTCTGAATATTATGAATAGAACAGCAATGAGCATGGCTGGGCAGGAGCCTCTGCAGTAGAGTGTAGAGCCCTTTGGGTCTATGCCCAAGAGTGGGACAGCTGAATCTTGAGGTGGATCTGTGTGCCAGCTTCATGGGAAATGACCGCATTGATTTCCATAGTGACTGTACAAGTTAGCACCCCTACCAGCAATGGAGGAGTGCTCTCCTTAACCCACATCCTTGCCAGCGTGATCTGTCACTTGTTTTATTGATCTTGGCCATTCTGACTGGTGTTGAATGATTTCAAAGGGGTTTTGGTTTGCATTTCCCTGATGAATAAGGATGTTGAACTTTTTTAATTTTTTTAGGATGTTGAACTTTTAAAAGTGTTTCTCAGCCATTTGTGCTTTATATTTTGAGAGCTCTCTGTTTAGATTTGTGCCCCATTTTTAATAGGGTTATTCGTTTTCTTGATTTTTTTAGTTCCTTATATATATTAGATATTAGCCCTCTGTTGGATGCTGGTAAAGATCTTTACCATTCAGTAGCCTGCTGGTTTGTTCAAATGACAGTGTGCTTTGCCATTCAGAAGCTTTTCAGTTTCACAAGGTCCCATCCATTAAATGTTGTTCTTAGTGCTTGTGCTACCCGCATGCTGTTCAGAACGTTGTCTTCAGTAGTTAGGAGTTCAAGAGTAGTCCCTACGGCCTCTTCTGTCAGGTTCTGTGTATCTGGTTCTATGTTGTGGTCTTCAATCCATTTCGAGTTGAGTTTTGTGCAGGTTGATAATTATAGATATATTTGCATTTTTCTACATGCAGCATCTAGTTTAACCAGCACCATTTGTTAAAGATAATGTCTTGTCCAGTGTGTATTTCTGGCTTCTTTATCCAACTCATTTTTTAAAATAAATACTGTGTAGCCTTTATATTCTAAAAATATAACGTATTTATAAATATATATCTAATATAAAAGCAATATGGTGCTTTTATCATGAAATTATATTAGTTACTTTTCATCTCTTTCACCAAAAATACCTGTCAAAAACAACTTCAAAGGAAGGATTTTTGTTTTTGTTTTTTGATACAGGGTCTCTCTATGTATCTCTGGCTGCCCTGAAACTCCCTATATAAAGACCGGGAGACTTGCCTGCCCCTGGGGTGCTGAGATCAAAGGCATGCACAATCATGCCCGGCTCAAAGGAGGATTTATTGTGGTTCAGAGGTAACATTACATCTGGGTGTACACCCTGTACTGATGTACAGACCGTGGCCAGGCACAGCCATTCCCATCGCAATGGCCAGGATCAGACACAGGGTGCTGGCGCTGGCCGCTTTCTCTCCTATTTCTCTGTTCAAGCCTCAGTTCATGAGGTAGTGCTGTCCAGTTAGGCTCGGTTTCCTGTAAACGTCCTCACAGAAAAGTCCTGAGTTGTGTCTTACCTACTCTAGATGCTTCCAAAACCAACCAAGTGGAAAATAAGTGAAAAAACAACTATCTCAGTAATTTATTCCTTTAGAAAACTGGCTTAATGAGTACATCGTTGGATTATTTTTTGCATTTACATGTGGGTATATTGTACTTACATATATGCATGTTTGCATGTGTGAGTACATCTGTGTATATATGCGAATGCACATATGTGTATCTGCTTGTGGAGGATGACAGCTATTCTCTCTAACTACTGTCTACTACATATATTGAGGCAGGATTACTCACTTGAACTTGCCCAGTTGGCTAGACTCAGTAGCCAGCTTGTTCTAGGGATCCCTTATCTCTGTCTCCCAAGTACTAGGATTATATGTGGCTGCCTGTCCATATAGCATGTTCACGAATCTAGACCTCTGTCCTCATGGTTGATGGCAACTATCTACCTGCCGAGCCATATGCCTTAACCAACATCCAGTATTTCAAGAGAGGAATGCTGAGTCATGACTATGTGTGAAATAGCTAAAATAACCAGATACAAACAGATCAGTAAACGAAAGCACAGGGGCACGAGGCAGTGGCATACTGAGCTGAGAGAAACACATTGTAGGAAAGAGCCTGGGATTGCTATTTCTTTCTTAATACAACTTTCCAAAATGGTGAAAAATTCTTGGCAAAATTCCAAACTGCATTACTCCAAAACTCGGCACAAATCCCAGCTAGGCAAGATGATGCTGTACGTGGATGCGCTGTGGAGTGAGAATGGGGCTCATGAGCAAGGTTGTCCTCGTGACTGTGCGCGAGGAATTGGAAGTGACAGAGACAGGCACTGCGAGGAATTGGAAGTGACAGAGACAGGCACTGTTCACCGTAACTGCCCCACTTCCTATCTGCCTGTTTCATGCCCACCAAGTATCTTGTCACTATAAATTCCCCCACCAAATGTCTAAAACAATTTAAAAATACATACAAATTATTATTATTTTTACTTAGAGGATGATCTATGCTAAAAATTATTTTGTTGCCAGGCATGGCATCACACATCTTTAATCCCAACACTTGGGAGACACAGGCAGGTGGATCTCTGTGAGTTCAAAGCCAGCCTGGTCTACATAGCAAGTTCCAGATCTACATAGTGAGACCCTGTTTCAAAAACATTTTTTTTTCAAATGAAACCAACATTTCCCAGTTTTCCATGTGTGTCACAGATAAAAGGGGGGAAGGAATATATTCTAAGATCAAAGTAAAATTATTTTTCTTCTAGATTGCATGTTTTTATATTTTTAATGGGTTAGTGGGGCTTATCAATCTACTCAAAAAGGATGTAGAATTTCTTAGATCATCCTATAATGAAGTCCTTTGAAGACTGCTAAGTTTCACTCAGCACCACTCGGTATATTCGACTCAGTGGGTTGCACTCTAAAGGTAGGTGTAGCTAGACCTGTAATGTGGCATTTAGAGGAAGATCCAAGCAGTCCCCAGTCATTTCCATTTCAAGGTACATAGACCTTGTTACATACAAGCTACAGATGCTTCTGTTCTACCAGAATGCCACAGAGCAACTCGGTACTGAGCTTTAAAGTTTTATGAATCTCAGAAGAGTTATGGAAAACATAAAAAGTTGTTAACTCTATCATTGTATTTGCTACCAACCTGTGAGTGGCGGGATGAAGTTGCAGCCAGCCCTGGGATGGATCGACACTGGGGGAGTCTCCTTTGACCTAAAATCTGATGGGAATCTTTCTTCAAAATTTTGTGAAAGTTGGATGGAGAGAGCGCAATGGTTAAAGCACTGTCTGCCCTTTGAAAGGTCTTGGGTTCAATTCCCAGCACTGCTTGGCAACTCACAAGTGCCCGTAACTCCAGTTCCTCTAGATGCTCTCTCTGGTCTCCATGTATGTGGTGTACAGATAGACATGTGTGCGCAACAGCCAAGCACATTAAGTACAATTTAAATATTTTAAATTTTATGAAGGAATTATATATGACCTGAAAGAGACCATTAAACGCAGGAATGTATCTTTTAAGAGATGCCAGCCTGAATTCTGTGGAGAAATCTCAAGCAAAGTTGAAAGTCATGTGGGGCAGTCCAAGAGGATGAAAGAGTGAAGGCCACGATAAACCCCCCGTGTGGAAGTGTTCAGTGGATGGGAAGCATGGACCCCTCTGCAGGACTGCGCAGAAGCAGGACCTAACAGCAGCGAGTCTGGCTTCCCTTGACAAACACTGTAGTTTTGTAAATTACTCATTTTCCCCACACATTATGTGGCACTACTTAATTTCAAGCTGCTTGTATAGTATATCTAGTAATTATGCTAAAAGATGGAAAATATGACAGAAGAAATGAAGACTTTAGGTGTTACTCAATAGTTGAAAAAATCTTTCTTCATCGGTAAGAGAAACAACATGATTGAACCAAAAATAAATGGCACTTGCATCTAACTCACTCCTGCTTTAAAAATAACACTCCTCTCCTCTCCTCCCCTCCCCTCCCCTCTCCCCTCTTTCTTACTTTTCTTTCTCCCTTCCTCCCTCCTTTCCCTGCCCCCCCTCTCTCAGTTGGTTTCTGTTGTAACCGGACTGAACATGAGAAAAGACAAATGTTTTCCCTATGTGAGTGCGTGTCATCATCATAGTACGAATACCTAAAGGAAAAGGCTGGCTGACTTTAACACCAGAGAAAACACTGGTTGGGAAGAAAGCGAAAAGCCTCACGACAGCTGCCTGCTTCTCCAGTGGAAGAACGAGCATGGGAGACGTGCCTGAGAAGAGCAAGGGCCTGGTTCTCACTGAGGTATTTGGAACATCTGAGGGAAAACAAGTGCAGCTAAAATAACTGTTTCTAAATCTGCTTGTCCAAATGAGAAGTCGTATCTCCCAGGGCTTTAAATCATAGCTAAACTACCCAAGAAGGGCAAACCCCATCTGCTGCAGGTGCAGGTCAGCACTGGCATGTCTCAGCCCTGACAGTGTGGTGAGGAGCATTGAAGAGCAGGTGCCGGCAAAGCAGTGTGTGTGAGTGCCTCAGGCCCTTGGCCCAGACTAGGCTCAACAGAAGCATAGCATGTCCATCCTGGGTGAGTGTGCCCCCAAAGTTCGTGGATGCAAGAGTGAACTTAATTCTCAATGCAAATGTGTTAGGAGAGCGGCCTGGGTACTGGTAAGGTCCTGAGGGCTCGGAGTGCCCTTACTATCCTGGGTTATTGCCTGAGGAAGTTATGGAAATGTGTTGGCCCAATGCCTTTTGCTCTTTCTTTCTTGTTTGCTTGCTTGCTTGTTCCTCCATGAAATAACAACATGATCATGGGCTTCTCAAGATATGTAGGTCCTGGCTAGCAAGCTAGCTCAGCAGTTGAGAGCACTTGCTGTTTCACGGAGGGCCTGAGTTTAGTTCCTATCACCCATGTAAGGTGACTCACCACCACCTCTGACTCAGGCGCCAAGGGATCTGACACCCTCTACTGGCCTCCAAGACACCCACCCTCCCATGCATACACCCACACAGATCACACACATACATAATTAAAAATAAAATCTTCAAAACAATTTTTAAAATGACATGTAGGTCCTTCAATCTTGGATTTCCTAGCCTCCAAAACAATAAAACACAAAAGTTCCTGTTCCTTCCTCTTCCCCCTTCCCTCCTTCCCTTCTCTCTGTCCTCCTCTTCTCCTCCCGTCTCATGATGTGGTGAGAAACACAGAGGTGAGGGGAGAAGAAGGCCCAGCGCAGGTAAAGTAACTGATGCGTGAACACTGAGGCTGTGAGCGAGCCGGGACTGTGTGACCAGACGCCACCCAAACTAACGACAACAAAACAAACATGAACACAGGAACCCAACTCACCTACCTTTCTTATTATTGGCCTTTTATAGAAAGTGAAAAAAAGATTTGTTATTGGGATAGTTGGACCCTGGGTACCATTTAATGCTGCCCCAAGTTGCACTGTTATTTATTACCATTCTTATATGAAGAAAGCATTTTGTAATGGAAGGTACCTTTCTCATCTATGGAACATGAGGTGTCCTAATCAGTTAGAAATGAAGAGTCAATTTTGTAAAAAAAAAAAAAAGGCTGAGGAAGAGCCATATGAAATACTTTAATAAAAACATAAACTGTGGTTTCGTCTGAAAGCACATAGCCTTTTCCTTTTGCATCCTTGGAATGGGGTTATGATACGTAGCCTACTCTGGTCTTGAACTTGATTGCTTTACTCCAGGATGAACTCAGGCTCTCTGTCCTCCTGATTTAGCTGTGGAGTGCTGGGGTTACAGGAGTGTCCCATCACATACAGCTTATCTTTGAAGCCTAAATCTTCTGTGGAGTTATTTCAGGAAGTCTGAAAGCTTGACCAATGTGGAAGTGTTTAATTTGCTGAAAATGGTTATAGATGTCTGTAGTTGTTGCTTTGCTCGTTACTCTTTTGGCTCTTTTTGGGGGCGCCACCCAGTTCCCAAATAAATACATACAGAGACTTATTCTTACTTATACATGCCTGGCCTTACCTTGGCTTACTTCTAGCCAGCTTTTTTTTTTAACTTAAATTATCCCATATACCTTTTTCCTCTGAGCTTTTATCTTTTTCCTATATATGTTTTTTTTTTACTTCTTACTCCATGTCTTGCTGTGTAACTGGCTGGCCTTGGAGTCTTCCTCCTTCTCTTGCTTCTCCACCTTCCTTTCCCAGATTTCTCCTATTTAGTCTCTCTGTCTGCCAGCCCTGCCTATCCATCCTCCTGCCTCACTATTGGCTGTTCAGCTTTTTACTAGACCAATCAGGTGTTTTAGACAGGCAAAGAAACACAGTTTCACAGAGTGAAACAAATGCAACAGAAAAGAATACAACACATCTTTGCATCATTAAACAAATGTTCCATGGCATAAATGAATGAAACACATCTTAAACTAATATTCCACAACAGTTGTCTATAATATGAGATATTTGATTTGGAAGGAGGCACAAATAATTTGTATAACTATCATAATTCATGTATTGTTAGTAGAAATTGTTTTAAAATTGAAACATCATGGCGTGGGCAGATGGTTCAGTGGTTAGAGCACTTACCACTTTGCAGAGGACAGGGTCTAATTCCCAGCACCCACATACTCCAATTCTAAGGGCCTGTTGTCCTTTGACCTCCATGGGCACCAGGCTTACACATGGCACACATGCATACATGCAAGCAAAACATTCATACACATAAAATTAAATTAAAAATAAAATGTCCTAAATTGAACCTATAAAACACCTCAGCAGGTAAAGACACTTGCTATCACAGCTGACGACCTGGCTCAACCCCTGAGTCCCACATGACAAGAGAAGAAAATCCACGCCTGCCAGCTGTTTTCTGACCTCCACATGTGCATCATGGCATGCCCACACACAATAAACCTTTAAAATGCAGTACAAATGTTCAGAGATCTCAGATAAGAGGATAGGCCTTATGTGTGAATTTTCATCTTAAGACTGTGAAATTTAATATTTCATTTTTCACTAGTGTGAAGGTATAGTAATTTTGTGTTTGCTATTATGAAATTATTGCCCATATTAAGAAGTTTTTTTTTCTTTTGAGATGTGGTCTTACTATGTTGACCAGTTGTACTCAAGGGGAGGTCCTGGATTCGACCTGCATGCCCCTAGGCCGCAGCTGGAGGTCGCGGAGGCCCTGTTATGGCGCGCTCATCTTAGAGCATCTATTCTGCTCAGAAAATGGAGGTTTTAAGTGCTGACTCGGAAATTTGGAAGCATATTATTTTTAAAAAAGAGTTTTTGACAGACAAATCAGCATTCTCCGCCAGTTTTGCATCATTATTTTTGGCAAGATAATTTGCTGCCATGCCAAGACTGAGATATATGGTAGCTGGAGTTAGAGATGATCCAAAAATTCCTTCTCAAACTGTGATTAAGCTCACCCTCATAGGAAGTGGAGTGTGTATCGCAAGTAACTAGGTGTATACATGGCGGGAAAGCTGCCCTAATCAATCTGAGTAGCTGCTAATAAGGAGACAGAATCCTTGAACAGCTACAAAGTTCCGGTTAATGAACCCTTCGAAGCCCCGGCATCCTGTCAGGTATAAATAGATAAACCCAGAAAGTGATGCTCAGCAAGGAAAAGCAGACTTGCGGACAGTTTCTAATACATATACATCTTATCCATAAAAAGGATTAGAAGCTGCAGGAGGAAAGGCAGGAGTGGTAAGGTGGCCAGAAAGATCATCTCATTTTTACTTTTAAAAAATTTGTATTTAATTTTGTTTCTTTGTTTTTGAGAAAGGATTTCTCTGTGTAGCCTTGGCTGGCCTAGAACTTGCTATGTAGATCAGGCTGCCTCAAACTCACAGAGATCCACCTGTGTTGATGTTCCAAGGGCTGGATTGAAGGCACGCACCATCACGCCTGGCTTTTGGCAAGACCATTTTAAATGATGGTGTGTGAGGTGCTGGGTGAGGAAGGCCTGGAGTCTTGCTGAGCTCAGGTTGTGACGCAGAGACCGTGTTCCTAGCTGGGGTCCCTCTTCTTCCGTAGCATAGCTCAGATAGGTTGGAGGCTCTGCTGAGCAGAGGTCAAAAGCGATACCCGTTCTGTAATGAAAATATCAAATCAGAGAGGAAAATCGAAACAGCGACTCCTTCAAATATCTCTTCAACACTTTATTCAGTATAGGAAAAATTCTTCAGAAAAAAATGTGTTCTTCTTTATGTTTCTACAAGGTCCGCTCCAATCATGAACGTCACTTAGCATTTTGACATATTTCCATTAAACATTCCCTGCACTCTTGTCACTTAGAATCAAGTAGAGTTACTGATTCCCACTCATTAAGGGTTGAGTTGGTGGCCCCTCCTTGAGCTCGACTTCTCCCTGCCTTTGTATAGCCGTTTACAATTTATTTCCAAGCTTATTATATTCCAGCCACAGGGCTGTTTGCTTGCTTTGTGATTTTTCATTTTCTTCTCAAATGTCAGGCTTGTTGTCCAGCCTTCAAACGCTGCCTGTGTCCTCCGCCATGCATTCCCGTGACAGTCTGTACAGCTCTATGTGCCTGCTCCTTGTAATCCAGGCAGTCCTGTGTATCTTGTGCAGCTGCTCTTTAGCCTCTCCTGGAGTAGCAGTCTTCCCTAACCTAGCTCCTGTCACACTGTTCCTGTGTGGAGTCCTTGTGCTGCGTCAGCCACACTGGCGTGGTAAGTATCTCTCTCTCTCCCTAGAGCAAGTAGCTTTGTCTGTCTGGCTTATTGTTGCATCTTGGGATGGCAGAAGGTAGAACATCATTATCACTCAATAATATTCACTACGGTATTAGAAGGAGAAAGTGTTGCTCAAAATATACCTACCTTACAGTTGTTATTTTCTTTACATCCGCAGCATACTGTTTTGCTTTTTTATACTGTTTTTTAATCAGTTTCTTTGTATTGTTTCCTGAATCAGACCGTTTCTTATGAGGCATATGAAAGGTTTGGAATCTACATCAAAATAAATAAATAAATAAATAGCTCACCCCCAGGAAGTAGCACCATGGTATGCATGCTTTAGGATCAAATTTTCTTCAGACTGTGACTGTCAGTTTCAAATGTCTGCAGTCATCTGGATCAGGATTCCTGGTGTAACTCTTAGGGGTATGGTAAATCCAATAAATTGATGTAATTTGCAAGAATACTTGATTGAGATAGGTTGGTGTGGATGAGGAATTGATTTAATTTTTTACCCAAAGGCTATCAACTTTAGGGGTTTAGGAATCAATGCATGTTGTCTTATTGTGGTGGTTTAAAAGACAGTGACCCCAAAGGGAGTGGCATTATTAGGAGGTATGGCCTTGTTGAAGTAGGTGTAGCCTTGTTGGAAGAAGTGTGTCAGTATGGGGGCGGGCTTTGAGGTCTCTTTTGCTCAAGCTTCCCTCAGTGTGACTGGCAGTCAACTTCCTGTTGCTTGTCTATCAAGATGTAGGACTCCCAGCCAGCACCATGTCTGCCTGCATGCTGCCATGCTCCTCACCATGATAATAATGAACTGAACCTCTGAAACTGTAAGCCAGCTCCGATTAAATGTTTTCTTTGTTAGAGTTGCTGTGGTCATGGTGTCTCTTCACAGCAATAAGAACCCTAACTAAGACACTTATTATCAATTAGTTACAATTTTTTTATAGTACTTCTTGAGTGGAACACAGCTATTTGATCAGGTTACCCTTAATTCCTGTTCTGGGAAGTGGGTAGGTGTGGGTACAAATTGCTTTTCATGTGTTAGCAAGGAGAGAGAACTTGTTTGGTGAAGTGCCCACCACACAAGCATGGCCTGAGTCCGGATCCACAGCACCCACATGAAGCTCAAGTGTGGTGGCATGTGTTTATAACCTTCATCCTGGGTGGGAGAGGGAGCAAGCAGAGAGACAGATCCCTAGAGAGACTGTCCAGCATTCTAGCCAAATGGGAGCTCCAGCTTCAATAAGATCCTGTCTCAAAATGTGTAGAGTGTGTAGAGCAAGCAAGAAAAGCAAGCAGGGTTGAACTCTGGTTTCCCAGCACACATGTGCACAGTGGTAATAAGAATGACCAAATGTGCACTGTAGGTACAAGCCTGCCGATATGTGAGCATCTGAAATGGTGAGCACTCAGGCAAAGAGAGCACTTCTTTCTTTGGTTCTTCAGTAGTTGATGAGCAGCAATAGCTTATTCTCGGGTTTTCAGGGCATGTCAGTTTACTTCAAATAAACAATATACAGAGAGGGAACATGGAAAGTACCTGCACACTAATGTTGCTGTACTTCACTTGAATTGTTCAAGTAGACTTATAAGAAGAGTCTAAAAGGCAAAGTATATAGTCCAACATCTAGATCAACAACTGAATGAACACAAAATATAACACACATTAATTAAAAAGGCAGTTAAGATGGAACACTAAGGATAGTCAGACAATTGAAAACATGGGAAATAAGAGTGAAAACTGAGAGAAACACAAAAATGATAACCTAATTCTAAATCCAGATATATTAGTATTTACATCAAATGTAATTGCTTTAAATATAATCATTAAAATATAACCATCATCAAACTTAAAAATAATGACCTCACTATCTGTCAGAAATCCACTTCCAATATAATGGTATAAGCAACTTCACAGGAAATGGGGAGAATATATTATACAAATAGTAATTGTGGTGGTTTGAATGAAAATGACCCACATGGCTCATATATTTGAATGCTTGTTCCCCAGTTAGTGGAACTGCTTGGGAAGGGTTAGGAGGTGTGGTCTTGTTGGATTAGGTGTGTCACAGGGGGTGGGTTTTTAAATTTCAAAAGCCCATGCCAGGCCCAGTCAGTCTGTTTCTTCTCTCTGCTTCCTGCTTATAGGGCAGGATATAAGCTCTTCGCTACTACTCCATGTCTGCCTATCTGCTGCTATGCTCCGTGCCACGATGGTCAGAGACTCACCCTCTGAAACTGTAAGGAAGCCCCCAGTTAAATGCTTCCTTTTGGAAGTTGCATTGTGATGCTGTCTCTTCACAGCAATGGAGCAGTAACTAAAACATGAATAAAAATGTTTGGAATAACTATATTAAAAACAAAAATAGGCTGGGTATTATGGTACATGCCTTAAATCCCCTCAGGAGACAATGGCAGGCAGGATTCTGTGAGTCTCAGGCATGCCTGATCTATATAGCAAGTTTCAGGCCTGCCAGGGCTACACAGGGAGACCCTGTTTCAAAAAAAAACCTCCAAGAAAAAGAAAATTGCTATAATAATTATAGTCTCTATTCATCTAGAAAACATTGATTTTTATTTTTTTACATTTTTATATAATGAGAACTAATGGAAGGTATTAAGATCAAAGTAAAAATGACTTATTGGAAATAGTTAATTGTGTAGACATGCACAAAACCAGAGTGTCACACATATTCAGTCAGAAGAGAAAATGTATCAAGAATTATCATTTTAAAATTACATTATTTATTTGTGTGTGTGCATGCATGTATGTACACAAATGTGTATATGAGTCATGGTAGAGGTCAGTTTCTGGGACTCAGTTCTCTCTTTTCACTATGGGAGTCTTGAGGGTAAGTGCCTTTACCCACAGAGCCATCTTGCCAGCCCTCACATCTGGAAATAAACTGAAACAGTTGTTCACACAGAACGCAGTAAGAATTTAAGATTTCTATATTCTTTTAAATAGTCAGATGCTAATCCAATTAATCAGGACAATTTTTGTTTGTTTTAAATAAAATATAGATAACTGTTACTGAGTCTTAATTATAGAATATTTACTTGCTGAAGTAATCTCTCCAATGGGTCTGCATTCAAGTTTCTTGGCATCTGCACCTCCCTGTTCCCAAGATCCACATACAT
>LOJH01004532.1:0-23842 GCA_001685095.1 Ellobius talpinus | reverse complement strand
CCATGTTTCAGTATGCATCTCATGCATACAACTTGAACCAAAATGTAAAATTTCATTCTAGTCTTTGTCAAAGTTTTCACTCATTCTGCAGGAAGAAAAAAAAATCTTCTAACTTGTTTCCTTTTCACGTGAAAAAAAATTAACTTGAGGATTCTTTTTCTTTCTTCCCCCAACTTTCAAATCCTTTAATTTTATTATTATCCAAGCAACTCTTCAGTTAGCACCTCTACGCTTAAACAAGTATCTTTTTAGATATAGAATCTGTAACTTCCTCGAAGTTGGTCTTGAGAAACAAATGTAGAAAGAGTTGTCTCCTGGGCTCTCAGTCAGGTGCCATCAGCTCTTAGATGCAGAAGACTCCATCCTAGTCCATGATCTGCTGAGCCAAAATGAAGTTGCTCCATGGGCACCTGGAGCACAGCAGTCCCCAGTTGGTGGTAGGAGGAGTATGCCAAAGGCAAAGCAAACATCTGTGCCACCCAAGTTAAGCCACCTCTGGAAAGAGCATAGTAGCATTCCCTTGAAGAATTATTAGTTTCACCTAACAACTCTTCTGGCATATCTTATCCCACTATGTCTTCCTCTCTTCCTGAACTCCATACTAGCAAAACATTTCCCTCAGCTGGAAAGCATGAAAGTCAAAAACCAACACAATTACTTTATGTTTCACTGCAAAGTCACTGGGCAGCACTGCAAGTGAACAACAAAAAAGAATGAGTGACTCTCAAAGATCCAAGGAACTGTGCATCTAGAGGTAACAATATGCACCTAACAAAACTACAGGGAAGGAGTCAGGAGAGCCATTCCATACAGCATCAGGCCAGCACACATGGCCAGGTAAATTGCTCATATTCACTTCCCAGCCTTTGTGATTACCAGTTACCCACCCTACCACCCCACCGAGAATCACATGAAGTCGAATCCAGCACTCCAGGTATGTCCCCACTCCCTTCACTTGACCACTTGCCTGTTAGCAACGCTACCCACCACACCTTCCAGCACTGCCTGAAGTCTGGTCTCCAGATGCAGAGCTCAAGAGCCAATCCACTACCTCACCTACTAAGATACCCTTGGGACTGCATAGCATCCTGAATCACTTACCCCATATAAGGATCCCCAAATCTGGCCTCAACTTCAACATCCTGCACCCCACCCCTACAGAGCACTGCCTACTCTCACTGTGAGCACTGCCTACTCTCACTGTGACTCCTATAGTTAGTTGTTTACTCTTTTACTCTTTGGGGGGGTCTGCTATTCAGCTTCCAAATAAATACACATGGTGTGTTATTCTTACCTATTAATGCCAGGCCTTAGCTTGACTTGTTGCTAGCCAGTTTTTCTTAAATTATCCCATCTTTCATTTGCCTCTGGGCTTTAATCTTACTATATACTATATACCTTTCTTTAATTCTTACACTGTGGTTTTCTAGGTAGCTGGGTGGCTGGCCCCTGATGTCCTCTTCTTCTCCTTTCTTGCTCCTCAATCTCTTTTCCCAGATTTCTCCTCCAATTTATTCTCTTTGTTTGCCAGCTCTGTCCAACCTTTCTCCTGCTATTGGCCATTCAGCTCTTTATTAGACCAATCAGGTGTTTTAGACAGACAAAGTAACATAGCATCATGGAATTAAACAAATGCAACATAAAAGAATGCAACACATCTTTGCATTAAAACAAATTTTCCACTGCATAAACAAATGTAACACATCTTCAACTAATATTCCACAACAGACCCCAGCTCTTACTACCCAAGACTACCTTCAGAACATGGTTGGCTCTCTGCAAACTTATGAAGACCAGAAGAGATAATTTTTAAGCCTAAAGAAGGTTTATTACTGGACTAAGAAACTGCACCTATTCCTACATGAGCTGAGAATACTTCTGATTCTCCATTCACATAATAATGCAGCAGACCTTCAACTGAATACCAAACACCATTCAACTAATTCACAACATAATAAGTTGGGAAAATAGCAAATAAATTCCAAACAACCACTCAGCAGAAGGGAGAGCAGACAGCAATACCAAGAAACACAACCAACATAAATCGAGATGCCTTGGTCCCGTTGCAAAAACACAAACATGAATAATGAAGAAAACACATTCCCACAAGAAATCAGAAACCTCATGTAATGTTCTGTGAGAAAATCAATTTAGCTAACAAAACAAGAATTTCAAAACACAAATTAAAATATGCTTAAAGAACTCAAATAGGATATGAACAAATGACTGAATGAGGACCAAGAAAACACAAATGAATAATTGAATGAAATAATGAAAACAATTCTGAATATGAAAAAGGAATTTAATAAAATATCTCTGAAAAGAAGCCAAAATGAATTAAAACTCACAAAACCACAGAAGTAGAGAGAGAGAGAGAGAGAGAGAGATCATAGAAAAGTGTCTCTAACAGTCTAACATATTGGACTAATTGGAATAGATGATATCAGAGCTCCAAGACAATGTAGAGGAAATGGATCACTCAAAGAAAGTGTTAGATCTAAAATGACCTAGGAAAGGAATGTGCAGTGAATCTAGAACACTAAAAAGAACAAATAAATAACAGGTGTCTAAGAAGAAGAAGAAACTCAAGTCAAAGATACCGTAAGTATTTTCAACAAAATAATACAAGACATTTCCCCAAACCTAAGAAAAGGGATGTGTATTAAGGTACAAGAGACATACAGAATACTGACTAGGACCAGAAAAGATTTCGTCTCATCATATAAGAAATCAAAACAACAAATGTACAGGACAAAGGATACTGAATACAATAAGAGAAAAGGATCATATCATATATAAGGGCAAATCCTCTTAATAATACCTAGCTGTTACTTCTTGTTTTTTTTTCTTTGAGACAGGGTGTCATTCTCTACCATGGCACGCCTGGAAGTAGTAGTATAGATGAAACTGGCCTGAAACTCAGAGATTCACATGCCTCAGCCTCCAGGGTGCACCGAAATTTTCAACAGAAACTTTGAAACTTACCATAACTTGGACTGATGTTCTCCAAGTTATAAAGAGCCCAGAGGACAGCACAAACTACTGTACCTAGTGAAACTAGCAGTCTTAATCAAAGGAGAGAGAAAAATTGCACAATAAAAATTAAGGCAGTTATGCTTGCAGAGCTAGCTCTACAATGATTATTAGAAGGAATACCATGTTCTAAAGTGAAGAGTAAACAAAGCAAGAGGGAACAGGGAATATATAATCTAAACCAAAAGAGGTTTAGAAAACAACAAAATAACAGAAGTAAACTTTCAATAGTAACTCCCAATATTAATAATCTCAGTTCTCCCAATAAAAGACATAGACTAACAGGCAGTATCCCTTGAGAACCATAGTAAACTCTCTGGTTCTCTAAGCTGAACTGGGATGCACTTGTTTCTTTAGTTCACAGCTGCCCGCTCTACCTGAGAAGAATAGACTCCTGGGGAAGGTGTTGCCTCACTGTTGCAGCTGAAATTGATGGGAAATTTGTTTCTTTTTCCCTGTGTCTTTGGCTTTCCCCGCTCCTGGTCCCCTTTGACCTTTAGTTTGTTTTATTTTCTATAGGGTTATGGTCATTGTGAACCCTTTTTCTTAGTCTGCCCCTTCTCCCTCCTGCCCCGGATGCTCACAAACTGATCAGCCTCTGCTGCTTCAGCTGTCAATCATCAGCTGCCTTGCTCTGTCCACAGCAAGGCCTGCCTACACTCAGCTGTCCCTGCCTCTGCTATTGTATGGCCTGTGCTATTGCCTCTGCTCTCAGATGCACCTGCTGCTACTTCCCTAGTGTTACCAGGTCAGTCTAAACAGCTTAGAAAAGGCAAGGGAAAACACGCCACTCCAGGGACGCTTTTTTTTTGAGGACTGATGTTGCAGCAAGAGGGGGAGGCAGCACAGGAGGGGGTCTCCCAGCAACTGGGTCGCTGAACCCAAGCGCCCTTCTTGCACAGCTCAAGAAGGGATGTTTGAACCAAACACCACGGGTTGGTCAGTCACAACCTTGACTTTGAGCATCAGTCACAGCCACTGAGGCTTGTGTTTTGGACCAACCACAGCCTTGACTTTGGGCACTGGCTATAGATAGAAGTCCCTCTGCTAGACCCCCAGGAAAAGTGCTACTCCTCCAACCCAGCTGCTGTGGCTGCAGACTCATTCAGAGTCCAGCGAGAGTGTGACAGAAGATGTGGTGGTTTGAGTGAGAATGTCCACACAGGCTCATATGTGGGTGTGGTGGGAGGCATTTTCTCATTTGAGGTTCTCTCTTTTCAGATGACTATAACTTGTGTAGGGTAGCCATGGAAGGAGTCAGGAGTCATCACAGAGACCTTTCTGTTCAGTTCCTGTGGTACTTTGAATGAGGATAGCACCATAGGCTCATATGTTAGAGTACTTGATCCATGATTGGTAGAACTGCTTGGGAAAGATAGGGAGGTGTGGCCTTGTTGGGGGAGGTCTGGCCCTGGGGAACTTTGAGCTCTTTCCATTTCTTACTTAGCTCGGCCTCTCTCTACCCCATGGTTGTGGTTGTTGCCTCAACATGTAGGCTCTCTGCCATGCCTGTTTGTCTGCTGACATGCTCCCCTCGATGGCCATGGAATCACCCTCTGAAAGTGTAAGAACCAAATAAATCCGTTCTTCTATAATAAAAAAGAAAGAAAGAAAAGAAAACAGGATCCATCTTTTTCCCCACCAAGAAACATACCTACTATCAAGCATAGGCACTACCTTAGGGTGAAAGGATAGAAAGTGCTATGCAAAGCAAATGGTAGAAAGAAACAAGCAAGTGTAATTATTCTGATATCTGAAAAAATGTATTTCAAATCAAAACCAAGAAGAAGACATAAGGACTGGCATTTCATACTCAATAAAGGAAAAATAAACTCAATAGGTTATTACAATTCTCTACATGTATGCACCAAACAATGGAGTGGATGATTTCATAAATGAAAGACTATTGGATCTAAAATCATAGATTGACCCACACAAAGTGATTGTGTTTGAATTGTGTTCAGTACTTCATTCTTGCCAGTATACAGGACACCCAGAAAAAATAAATAGAAAGAGAATCTCTGAAACTAAATCACATTATAATCCAATGAATCTAACAGTTATCTAAAGAACATTCTACCCAAAAACTGAAGAATACACTTCCTTCTTAGAAGCCCATGAACCATCTCCTATTTTGGTCATACATTAGGATACAAAGAAAATCTCAACAAATTCATAAAAATCAAAATAACACTCTGCATATTAATTAACCACACAGGATAAAGCTGGTTACAAACAAAGATAGAAATGACAGAAAGTACAGAAACTTATGGAAGATAAACAACATACTACTGAGTATAAATTAAGTCAAGGTAGAAATAAAAAGGAAACAAATTGTCTAGAATTGAATGAAAACAAAAGCACAGTGTATTAAAACCAAATGACATGATGAAAAGGGAAGTTTACAGTACTGAGAGCTGACATAAAAAGACCAGGGAGATCTCATACTAACTAGTTACTTACCTGGAGGCCTTGGGAAAATAAGAATGAACAACACTAAAAGAGTATATCTAGAGGAAGAGATAAAAATCATGACTGAAAAAATGAAATAGATGTGAAAAAATACTACATAGAATCAATGAATTCAAGTTAGTTCTTTGAGAAGATTAAGAAGATTGACAAACATTTAGACAAATCAACAAGAGAGAGAAGACCCAAATTAAAAAAAAACAAAGATGAAAAGGAAGACATGATAACAGATAATCAGGAAACTCGGGAGAATCATTAGAAAATACTATAGAAGTCTATACTTCGCTAAGCTGGGAAATAAAATAGGATGAACGTTTATACTCATATATATACATATATATATATATAACTTACCACATATAAGATGTAGTAAATAATTTAAGTCGGCCACACAATCATTTAGATGAAAGTGTTACTTAAAAATCTCCCAATATAAACATAAAGTAACTATGGTACCCTAAGGATACAAAACAGAATTTTCCCGGACCTTCAAGGAAGAAGTAACACCGATATTGCCCAAATTGTTCTTTTAAACAGAAAGGAAGAAATACTTCCAAACTCTTTTTATATGCCAGTATTAGCCGGATGTGAAACCCAGACAAAAATACAACAACAAGAAAGAAAATCAACTAACTTCTTAAGTGAACAGAAATACAAAAACATGTCAATAAAATACTAGCAATATGAATTCAAACACATCAAAAAGTATCTACAATATCAAGTTGAATTTATCCCAGAGATTCATGAATGGTTCAACACAGGAAAATCAGTAAATACAATCCACTACATAAGCAGACTAAAGGGCAAAAGAATCATCTCTTTGGATGCAGAAAATATCATATTTTCATAATAAAAGCCCAGGACAATCTAAAGAAATGAGGAACAAATATCAGCATAATTAAGACAATGTATAATAATCCCATGGATATTATCTAGCAAAATAAAGAATATTTCTACTTAAAACAAGAGCAAGACAAGGGTTTCCATTCTCAATTTTTATTCAATAAGTGTTTGAAGTCTTAGCTGTATAATGAAAACAAGGTAAGGAAACACAAAAATGAAAAGAAGAAATCAAATTATGCTTTTTTGCAGAAGATAAAGTTCTATACATGAAAAGAAATCTACCAGAAAATACCCATAAATGGTAACTATATTCAGAAAAGTAGCAGGATCCAAAATTAACATACAAAAATCAGTAACCTTCCTGTAAACAAACATATCAAGAAACAAACCAAGTAAACAATGTCCTCAAAAAATATTGGGATAAATCTAACTAAAGAAGTGAAATACAAGAAAGGAAGGGAGGGGAGTGAAGAAAAATATATAGCTTGATAAAAACAACCTTAAAGAAAGAAGTGAAATACTTCTATAGTAAAACCTATAAGGAACTGAAGGAAGTACCAAAAGATGGAAAGATCTCCCATACTCCCATTAATCCATAGGATTAATATTGTGAAAATAATCATCATAGGAAAAGCAATTGACAAATTCAACCAAATTCCCATTGAAATTCTAATTCTTCTGACAAACTGAATCACACACACACACACACACACACACACATATAATTTTATTTGGAAACACAGAAATCTCAGGATACCCAAAACAAACCTGAACAATAGAATATCTGTTAGAAATATTATCATTTGAAGTCACACCACAGAACTATAGTAAGGCAAATAGCATGTTAGTGATATGAAAACAGTGTACTGATCAATTGAATATAACTGAGGACCAGATATAAGTCCACGTACCTACAAACACCTGGTTTTTTTTTTAAAAAAAAGAAGCTAAAAGTACATAGTGGGGAAAAAGCAGAATCTTCAACAAATGGATAGGTACATACAGATGAATGAACAAGATCCCTGTTTCTCTCCAGAAATAAAGTTTGTAAGTTCTTGACATACTACCTCATACACTGAAACTGATAGAGAAAAAAACAGGGAATATGCTTGAACTTACAGGCATGAGAAAGGACTTTCTCAACAGAATTCTAGTATCTAGGGATTAAGACCAATAACTGACAAATGGAACAATAAGAAACTAAAAAGCCCCTGTACAGCAAAGAATGCCATCATTCAAGTGAAGAATCAGCCTGTAGAATGGAAAAAATTCCTTACCAGCCACACATCCAACAGAGACTGTCTAGAGTATACAAAGAACTCAAAAAAAGTAACCATCAAGAAAACAACCCAATTCAAAACTGGGGTGTCACTGCACAGGTTCAAGCCAAGCAGAGCCACAGTGCTGGGCTCCATTTTCTAACCTAGAAGATACCTACAATCTATAGCTGATATCCATTGGAAAAGGTAAAATTAGTTTTCCCCAGTGGAGTCTCACTGTGTAAACTAATCAGAATAGGCTTCATGTGCACCAGTATGAGCTCAATGAACTCAATGGTATTTTTATAGACCTTTTGTTTCACTTTATTTTAGGCACTTTTTGTCTTATTGGTCTTTTGCTTCTATATTTTTGTTTCTATTTCTGTGGTTTTGTGGGGGTTGTGTGTCTGTGTATGTGGGCTTGAGATTTTTTCTCATTTGTGTGTGTGCATGTTTAACTTAATATTGATTCTATGTGGGTTTCACATCAAGCATTCTGATCCCATTCTTCTCCCCATTTCTTTGTATCCTCCCTCTGCCCTTGCAACCTCCCCCTCCCCACCCCCAAAATAATAAAATTTAAAAGAAAAACTCTTGTCATGGAAGCTGTAGTGTGGCCCAGAGAGACACACAGTATTCCCTTTTGTCCACACATCTTTACTTGCAAGTGTTCATTGCAATGAGTCCTTGGTCTGACTCAAGGCCTCTGGCTTTTGCTTCACTATCCATAGTGGGACCCTCAATAGGACTCCTCTTTGATATTCTGTTGCTTCCCTGCTGCTGTGGGAGCACATTCTGCTCCTTCAACCAATAGCCTTTAAGATCCCAGCCCACTTGGGCATGGTCTCTTTTGCTTTAAAAAGCAGCAGTAGCTGTATGCTTGCTCTTTTGCTTCTAGCTCCACTTCTGGCTGCTAGACTCTGTTCCTGGTCGTGGTGAGGGCTGTTTTCTAGGACAGTGATCTGTAAGTTTCTCCCTTAAATAAATAACCCTTTTAATTATCATAATTCCAAAATGGTGTGGGATTGTTTTGTGACTTACGCCTTCACCCTGCTTCATGAAGATCCTGCAGCTTAGAATCTGCAGGACTGGCCTCTTCATGTGCTCCAGCAGATCTTAGATGGGTTGGATGGTGGGGTGGTCCATCTCACAGGCCTGTTTCTGAGCCTGGGTAATAGGTCAGTCCACCAGTTCTCCCTCATCCTTGCCACCAGAGAGATCTCTCCAGCGTTGCCCAGACTAGCTCAATATGGCAGGGGGCAAGTGGTAGGGACAGTTCTCCTACTCTCACTTCCTTGGCAGCCTGCTCACTGGCACCCACATCACCAGGGCCAGTTCTACCGTGTTGCCCAAATACAGGTATAGAGCCCACTCTCCCAAGTACTAAGGCTGGTAAGGACCAGCTATTCACCTGCAGCACTTAGCTAGGTGTGAGGTGGGTAGGTCATCTTTCCCTTGCCCAATGCCACCACATGGCAGAAATAGGTGGGCCAGGATCAGCTCTTTCATTCTCACAACCTCAGGGCATGATCACCCATTCCACACCACCACCACCAGGGTCAGCTCTACTGTGCTGCCTATGAGAAGTGCAAGGCCCACTCTCCCAAGGGCTTCAGCCAGCCAGCAAGGGACAATACCAGCTCTCCCAGTGCCGTGATCTCAGGGCCGGCTCTCCCACTTGCCCCAAGCCCACACCACCTCGTGACTGATGAGGGATGGCACCAGCTCTCCAATGCTCACATTGTTCTCAAGTTTGATTTTTACGGAGAAAGGGGACATGGAGTTGGGTATATTAAGATGGTCTGGAAGTAGCTAGAGGGGAGTAAAAGTGTGATTAGAATACATTATATGGGGGAAAATGTTTCAACAAACTGGAGCATGGAATTAAACAAGGTTCACAAAGGATGAATGAAATACAAACAACTAATTTTTTTTCCTTTTTGTTATTTTATTTTATTAAAACAACCTTTTCTCGTTGGGCGGTCTGGCACACACCATTAAACCCAGCACCTGGGAGGCAGAGGCAAGTGGATCTCTCTGAGTTCAAGGCTAGCCTGGTCTACAAGAGCTAATTCCAGAACAGCTAGGGCTGTTACACAGAGAAACCTTCTAAAAAAAAATCTTTTCTGATTTTACATACTCCCCACTCCTTGCTTTCCTCCCACTTACCCCACCTTCTTTTCCCTACCCCACCCCACCCCCATCCTCTGGAGAGTCAACAAAGTCTGACACATGACTTTGAGGCAGGACCAAGGCCCTTCCCCCATATCTAGGCTGAGCAAGGTATCATTCCAAAAAGGTTGGGCTCCAAAAAAAAAAAAAACAATTCAAGTGTAAGGAATAAATCTTGGTCCCACTTCCAATGACCCCACAGACTACCCAAGCCACACAACTGTCACCCACATTCAGAGGGCCTAGTTTGGTCCTATGCAGATTCCCCTGCTATCAGTATGGAGTCACTGAGCTCCCAGGTCAGCAGTTTCTGTGGGTATCCCCACCACAGTCTTGACCCCTTTGCTCATTTTATTGCTCCTCTCTTTCTTCAACTGGTGGAAGCTCAGCCCAATGCTTAGCTGTGAATCTCTGGATATGCTTCCATCAGGTTCTAGAAGAAGGTTCTATGATGACAATTAAGGTAGTCATCAATCTGATCACACCAGAAAACCAGTTTAGGTGCCCTCTCCACTATTGGTTAGGGTCTTAGTTGAGGTCATCCTTGTGATTTCCTGGGAAATTCCCTGGTGCCAGGTTTGATGCTAGCCTCATAATGGCTCCCTCCATCAAGATATCTCTTTCCTTCTCTCCCTCTCTGTCCTGCCCCAACTCGACAACCCCATTTCCTCATGGTCTCTTCTCCCCTCCCTCTCTCTGATTTTTCCCTCCCTCTCACCTTCTGCCCTTGCTTTTCGCCTCCCCCAGACTCCCAATTTTCTCAGAAGATCTGGTCTATTTCCTCTTCCCGGGGGGATCCATGTATGTTTCTCTTAGGGTTCTCCTTGTTACCTAGCTCCTCTGGGGTTGTGAACTATAGGCTGGTTATCCTTTGCTTTGTCTAATATCCACTTATAAGTGAATACAATACCATGTTTGACTTTCTGGGTCTGGGTTACCTCGCTCAGGATGGTTTTACCTAGTTCCATCCATTTGCCCACAGATTTCAAGATGTCATTGTTTTTTATTCTTGAGTACTATCCTTAGTCATCGGGGTAAATACAAATTAAAACTATTTTGATTTCTTCTTTTTCCAGTCAGAATGGCCAAGATTTAAAAAAAAGAAAAAAGAAAAGAAAGAAAGAATGAAAAAGAAAAAAGAAAAGAAAAGAAAAAGAAAAGAATGACAGTAAAATATGTGAATATGGGAAAAGAAAAACACTTGTTCACTGCCTAGGGAATGAAAACTGGTAAAAAGCCACTATGAAAAAACAGTGTGGAGTTTCCTCAAACAGCTAGCAATGGATCTACTACATGATCCAGCTATCCCTTCATGAGTATATACCCAAAGCAATCTATATTTTAGTATAGAGATGCCTGCCATTCCATGTTCATGTTGCTGCTCTGCTCACAATAGCAAGAAATAGCCTAGATGTCTATCAACTGATGAATGAAAAATGGATATGGTACGTTTCACAATAGATGATTATTCAGCTACTAAGGAAAACAAAATTTTGAAATTCACAGATAATTAGATGGAGCTGGAAATTATCATTTTGAATGAGGTAACCCAGACCCAGAAAAATGCCACATGTCTTCTTTCATTTGTGAATGTTAACTTTGAATCTTCATATGTGTGTATTTCATTTGGAAAACCCACAGAGGCCAAGAAATTTACAAGAAGTCATAGGAACAAATGGACTTTCAAAAGAGAGTTGACAGAAATATAAAGGGTTAAAAGGAGGAAATGAAAAAAATATGTGTTTAATTGTCCTGGGACATGGGAGGGCATAGTAGAGGAGGGAATATGGGAGAGACCTCTAACACAAATGGCCTTCTGGAGGAGTCATATTGAAATCTACTTCCTAAGATATATGTATATAATATTGACAAAAAAGTAATTTAATGGAATTATTACACAAGAGAGAAACAATGCCCCCACACAACATAATGAATGGGGTCATATAGACGACCATGTCCTAAGGGCTATTACTAATACTCTTGGATACTGCAAGACACTATTGCTGAAAACATCACATATTTGAGTAACAAGACACAGAAATTAAGTGATGCTCACCTGAAATTTTCATCCATATAGGTAAACTTTCATAGCACTAGTCGGTGCTTTGTAGGCTAGTAGAAGATAAAATCAATCATCAGTCTCAACCAATTCACTCTGCAGCTACAACAATGACTGATCAGATGAGATATGGCCACTGATGCAATAGTGGCATAGATTTTATGCAAGTAACCAGCAACATTCTGATTGAATTTAAGGCCCATTCCACAAAAGGGAACTTATAACTAGCACTGGATTCAGGTAGATCTTGCAGCTCAAACAATCCAATAAGGAAAAGTCCTTCACAGGTGTGTCCAGCTGCTTGGATTCTAGTTAATTCTATATGTAATCAAGTAAACAACCAAGATTGACCAACACAGGAAGTGAAGGTGCATATGAGAAGTGTTGGTGAGGGATTAATACAAGCAAAATACATTGTATAAAATTCTCAAAGAATAAACTTTATCAATAAAGAAATCAGAAAGGATCCTTTCTTTGCCTCAGCCCACACTCTTTTCTGAGACCCTCTAAGAGGGTCTTACACACAACGTACTAATACTTGTGTATCTGCCTTGAAGGCTTTCATTATCCAAAAACAATGAAGTTAGAACTCTATGTTCTCATTTGTTTGTTGGGTTTTATTTTTCTTTCAAAAGCCAAAGGATTAACAAGGCATTTTGGAGTGGAATAAAGAATAATGAAATCAAACTACTTGAAGTTGATTTTAAGAAAACACTGCATCCTGGAATTTTTGCTTCCCATTTCCAGTTATTCCTCTGGCCATCCTTCTAAAATATGTTTTCCTAATTCCTCCACATTAATTTCCTCAACAGCCCTGCCAAAAGAGAAAATTGTTTTCACAGTGTCACTAATGAAGGTTAAAGTGAGAAAATTCGGATTATTTTGACATTTTTCTCCTTAATTCAATAGAGAGATAAAGCTAACTAGATTTTTATCAGCAAAGAAGAACTACCATTTGCAAAAGTATTTCTTAATACAAATGACATGAGATTTCTAATTTGGAATCAGGTTTATTGGACATGTTTCCCACTGCTCGGCATTATTAACTTATGCTTTATTTCTTGGGCTAGTATACTTGTGCTTTAGTTTATGGATTTTTAAAGAGCTGATTATGTAGTTTTTCAGTTAATTAGGTCACTTTGTAATGCTAGAACATAAAAGGCATTTTTGAAAACAATAAAGGAAAACATTTTCTATGTGTGGTGGCGATCAAGTAAATGATTTAATAATTTGATTTGTTAGAAAGAGCACAAAGTGTTAGCTATTTTTCATTGTTGACTAGGTAGCTAAATATAGAAAGAAGTATAACACATAAATGAGTGCACTAAGAAATTAGAGTTCAATTATTCCAGAGAGAGAGCACATCTGTTTACCTACATTTGTAGTAAACACGTTTTAGAGTGTCTGCTTATGGACTCTACTCTAGAACCTGTCTCCATGTCTACAGCTTCCCCTATACATTAGTGGGATGTGCTACTCTCAGTTACAGAATCTCCATCCTGGTGACCATTATAGACTGAACCAGCAAGAACATGTAAGTGAAAAGGACACATATAAACTAGACTGTCAACTAGTTTTTGCTCTGTAGTTGAATTTCATGTGGGACATAGAGTATTGAGGAGGCCTGTGGCTGGTTTCTGACAGACTCACGTATTCAGAAGTGATAATGGTATTTCACCTCAAACAGTTTCTGAAGAATAATCAGAGAGAACAGATCCTTCAGAAATAGCATAATGATCCTTTGAACAAAAGGGCAACATTGAGAATAATAAATTCTCAATTTCCCCATCTACTGACAAAGGGATTTCTATACCATACTCATTCCTCATGTGAGACAGATTTGCTTCATTTTATTGAGGTGTGCTTTTTTTTTAACCAACAAACTGCCTCATTCATAGTAAAATTTATGCATATTTTTTGCATTGCATGAAAATCAACAGTTACTAGCTAGAACACCAAACACAGACATAAGGGTCGGTAGACACATTTGCCTGAGTACAGCAAGTCTTTAAAAACAACAATGGCATGAAAAAGAAAAATCTGAATTAGACAACATTGCTATTTGCAAACTCTCAACTGCTCTCAAACACACAAAAGTTTAGAATTGATTTCCTTTTGTATCTTTTTATCACTTAAAAGAACTTTATATATTTATTTATTTATATTATAGCACTCTGATGTTAATACACCAACTGAATTCCATTTTAAGTCACAAGATAGCATCACTGAATACTGCATTGAGACTAGATCTTCATCTCCAGTAAATTACAAATGGATTCAAGATTACTAAGAAATAGTGAAATCAATGTACTTCCCAGAGAAGCTGAATCACTCATTAGTCTTTAGGCTCCCAGAAAGCAGCAGAATGATTCTAGTTCTGGTGGTCTGATATAGAACAAGGTGTGTGTATTAGATATAACACATTTTTAATAATCTATAACTATTGTAAATCACCACCAACCAGGTGGTTAACAATAACAACAAAAACAGCATTTCTCATAGATTGGCAATAATGTCCAAGGTCAAGGCAGCCTAAAGTTCAATGTCAGGTCTTCAGACTGTCATCTTCTCTTTTAAAGGGAACTGATCCTAATATGAAGGATCCAACTTCATTTTATATTTACCTCAAAAGTTACCACATCCTCACACCACTGTATTAACTGTGTAATTGTTGAGTTAAAGAACTCAACAGATGAGTATATACCTATTGAGAATATGCCTGTTGATTATTGTTTTTAATGTCACCAGTATCTGCTGCTAAGTTCTAAACACCAAAATAGAACATACAAAATAAACTCCCAAACAGTAAAGCAAAACAAGCAAAATAAACTAAATAAACTAAATAGATCTAGAATTCAAAGCAAAACAAGCAAAATAAACTAAATAGATCTAGAATTCAGTACTCAGTGAATTTTACTTTTTCTAAGCTTTCAAACATTGTAGCTTATTAGTTTCAGGGTTATCTAGACCCCCAAAGTAACTTCTTTCACCTCGTTACTTTGATACCGACACCCCTGCCAATGCTGTATATACTTCATTCCCATTCTGTTGAACTTGCTGCCTCTTATGCATCTATCCCAAAGATGTGGAGGACATCAGTAAGCACATCACAGTTTGCTTTTCTAGACTTTTCTGAGAATATCCACATATGTTTTAACTGTATTTTTATTCCATATATCCTAAATCCTGCTCAGACTCCTCAGACAAAATCATCCCTGTACCTTTAAGGTTAATTAATATCAATGCCTAACAGATCCCAACAAAGTGGGTACTTCATAATTGTTCATGAAATGAAGTAACCTATGAATTAAAAATATACTCTATTTTCTGAAAGCAAAATGTTTGCATTTTAAGTGCAAGTGAAATAGTTGGGATGGATGACTTAATTAAGATCAGAATTTTCTTACCCAGAAAAAGTACAAATAAAATGTATATCATACATATGTTTGATACAAATAGTATATTTTTGGAATTATCAATTCCTCTTCCAGTTTACTTTAAATTTATGATGTCACTGTATCCTACATTACTTTCTATTGCTAGATTTAAAAAATTACCAAAAGCAACTCTGGGGAGAAAGGGTTTATTTTGTCTTACATTTTCATATCACAGTCCATCCTTGAGGGAAGTTGGGGTATAAAAACAAAGAGGAGCCAAAGCAGAGGCCATGAAAGAACATTGGTTACTGTCTTGCTCACATTGCTTTCTTATACTCCCTAGTACTACCTGCTCAGGGATGGCACTGTCCACACTTGGCTGGATCCTGGACCCTCCCAGATCAGTCATTAACATGCCACCACAGACTTGCTCACAGCCAATCTGATGCAGGCAATTCCTCAGTTGAGGCTTCCTCTTTCTAGGTGACTCCACCTTTTAGCAACTTAAGAAAAAAGGCAACCATCCTGTATGGCATATGCCATATTCACCATGAAAAGTGACTTTCTGATCTAGAAAAATAATCTGTCTGGAAGACTTGGCATTAAGGAAAATACAAATTCACCCAGTGCGTTACACCCAGTGGAAAAGCATCATGACTTGATAGGAATAGCTACTACTTTATAATTAAACAAACTAATTGTATTAACAGTAACATCCTAGAGTGGAAGGAGGAAATGAAATGAAAATCTAAATAGGAAGCTATCATAGCTATTTTACAAACAAAACAACAACAACAACTTGGAATCAAAGAAACTAAAGAATCCACAAAGATGATGACCTTGAGTCTGGGTACTCTCAAAGCTGAAGTTGGACACTCTACTGTTCTCAAAGACAGTTCTTGTCCTAGTTGTTTTAAATCACTCTTGATATTGAGAAAGTCAATGTGTACTCTGGACATCAAGAGACCAATATTGAAATAGAAAGTGTGCCATCTGTATTACTGAATGTCACCTTAAAAAATGGGAACCATATATATAAACATGCTTTGTTCTCTCAGTCCAAAGTAATAGCCAGAGATAAGATGTGCTTCCAAATTAACTTGGCCAAATATTTGAATTATCTCATTGACAGATTATACCTAGAAATTAATGATTATTTAGTCACAAATAAATGCATCTATTTATCATGTATGACTATATATACCAGAACAGACTTAAACTAACAATTTTTAGGTCTTTAATTTGTTGAATATAAAGTTTCACTACTTCCCATTTCCCAGATCTGAGCAACAAACAGCCCGGTCACAGAAGTGAGAAACTTGTTCTGTAAAAGAGCAGATATAGAATGTTTTCACTTTTATAAATGACTTGCCTGCACAATTCTCTATTATATATTAAATGGCTCCTCTGATTTGAAGAACATCCAAGCCAAACCTACAAGCCAGCAGTATTGCCCAATATAAACAGTCATTTGACAGAATGAAAAAAGTCATTCCATCTTCTCTTTCATCTTTATGCTTCCGCCTTGGCCCCCTTTCCATTTACAATACAGAATGGGATTCCAGCAATCAGTCTCTGCATTTCTAGATGGCAGTACTTTTTCCAAAGCAGCTCTGAGCATTATGAACAGACGGGAAATGAAAGTGTGTACTGGCAGCTTATTAACTTCCTATCAATGTATTTGGATCTACTTAATTTTTCCCTCTGAACTCAGAAATATGGAGAATCTCCACCGTGAAGCACCTAACCTGAATCTATTCAGGGATGCAGAAGAAACACCTTTTCCTATCAATTCTTCCAGACGCATATGGCCAAGCTGACCCTTATTCAGGCTAATAAAAATGTTGCAAGTACGTAGGGATGCTAGGAGGCTAGAAAACTCAGTCAAGCAAGTTTGATTTTTAAAGCTGCAGAAGATTTTAAGAACTTAGTAGCCTAATAAAATACCTGCCATGGGGACTGACTGATGTGTTGATGCCCTTGAACATGCATTTTGTGATGACACAGTTGGTTTCGCGTTTGAGTAACTGCCTATGCTTCCACCCAGCTTTGTCAAGGAATTAGCTTTTTCCTCAACACTGCTCATATCAATAGCAGTTCAATATTGTTCATGATTAGGACAGAAGTGTTCTATCATTTTTCTCAGATCTAAGGCTGAGAGGGATGGGCAGTTGAGACAAAAGCAAAAGGCTGCTTTTAACCCTATCAACTCATAACAGGAAATAAAAAGTGTTAGGCTGCAAATCTGGGCCATCTACTTAATGCTGGGTTGCTAGCACTGTTTTTTGAATGTTTTCCTGTAATTATTTTCAACAAATTTTCTCTCGAGTCCCCACATGCCTCATTCTCCCTGGGAACTCATGCGTTCATTTGAAACTTTACTTCCTAAAGGAAGAACACAATTTCTCCACACTCAAATGGCTTTTAATCTCTATTTTGAATTAAACCTGCCCTAAACCTAGTCCTTGCCAAACTTTGCATCACTAGGTTATTTCTCAATTGATTCATAAATTTTACTCTCAGTCTCACTTCTAGACTAGATCCATGTCTACTTCCTCAGCCCAAACTCCTTTCTGTAACCTGAAACTCACCCTGAAGTCACTATGTCTCCTTGGGATCTTTTCCTACATCTATCACCCTTTTGAAAAGCATACTAGTAACTGTGTTTTCATTTGATTATAAAACAAAAAACTAAAACTAAATCTAAATTAATATGTCAATATTCAGAGATAGTTACTGTATTTATAACTACCCATAGAATGAATGAAATCTGTCTATATTATACATGGATCACTGACCAATATCTATCACAAATGCTTTCCCTATCAATCAGTGGAAGTAAATCTGTGTCATTAATGTCATCAAACTTCAGTTGTTTACATAAATATTTAAAAAGATCTCTGGTGTTATTTAAGTTCAACATTTAATTTTTCTATGAAAAAACAATGTAAACAATAAGGATGTTCTTCTTTCATGATTACAACTTTAGCGTGCATCACTGAAGAACCAGCTCTAGACCTGCTGTGAGACAGCACTGTGATACCCATGGTGGACTCTGGAATCAGCCCATTTCCTGGGCTGTTGTGAAGTTGATCACCATCATTTTAGTGAAACTGCTCTCACCATCTGAACTGTGACATTTGAATGATCAAGTCTGGCTGTCATCCAAGGTTTCACCATTCTTGATTTCTAAGTTTAAGAACAATCCTATCCTACTGAAATTCTCCCTTTCCTCCTCTGTGTGGCCCTCCATTTTACAATCGTCATTCTCACTCTTACAGTAGCATGCCTTCCGGCTCCTTCCGTGACCTGCTTTCATATTCCCTCGGCGGCTTTTCTTATTGTATCCTCCCTAAATTGATCCTCTCACCCACGCTTAGTCTTTCCCATCATCTCTGCGGAAGCTGCAGCTTCATCCTATCCTCTCCATGAATTATCATCTTCCTCCGGATGTTCTTGTCCTTGTGTACCCTTTAAACTCCGAAAGAGATTCAAATTCAGACTCAGTTTGAGCCCCACATGCACCTTTTTTAAAGTTACTACTGCCATTAGTAGCTCCATCCACTCGACACTAGTTGGGGACTTCATCTTTAGCTGCGATTTCCCACCCTTTCGCAAAGCAATGGCTCTACCGAGCAAAGTAACCTGTTCCAGATACCCAGGCACTTGCTTTCATTTTTTTCCCTCCTATTTCTTTGCTCACAGTAAGACTATTTCCTCTGGCAACTTTCACTTCAAGTGCAGTTGGCTTCATTAAATTTAGATAATTACAAGATAATTCCCCTGAGTCCCCATTCCCAGTACTCATTCCATCTCCAATTTTTCCCCAGGATGACAAGAAAGCAGAGTGATAGGAAACTCAGTAATAGGAGTGTGGAAACACCTGAGATTTTTCTCAAAATTGGAAGAATGGTAATCCATATCTGCATAGCATCTGAGGACAATTTTGTTAGTTTAGGATGTTTCTTTGATTTCTGTCTTTCTCTTCAAGTTGGGGAAAGAAGGGAGTCAATTTCCCTATGAGAAAGACGAGTAGCGATGCTCAGTGCCAACAACAGTGCTGGCAACAGTAGTGAAGGCAGCTGGCAAGGATGGGAGGAAGGCAGCAGCACTGAAAGATGTGGCATGAAGCCCTGCAAGAGGCAACACTGGTAAAGGTGGCACATTTCCTGGCAAATAAGCAGGAGGAAGTTTACAGGAGTTGACATTGAAGAAGACGGCAATGGCAGCTTGGCATTGAAAGGGTAGTGGTAGAGGAGCAATATTCTGAAACTCTGCAGTAAAAAGATATGTGAGAGGGAACATACTCCCACCTCAAGAGAATTTCAAGTTATGCACCATGCCTTCTCGTCCCAGACAGCACATAGGACCCAAGATGACAATAGGAACTTAGAAATTAAAGAATAGAACTGGTATGGGATTCTGAAACTTCAGAGAAGGTCAATTAAGATGTTTAAATGAAAAGCAACACTTAGCATGAGATCAATGCTGTATGCTCTCATTACAACACGCACACTGAGTTGTATTATCCCGATCTATAGTACCAGCAGGTGTTAGATGGGCCAGCATACACAGCCCTTTCATTCAACTGATGTGATGTAAGAATATTCGATAGTCTGCACTTCTCAGGAAACAGTCTTTTCTTTCAAATTCCTTAATAAATATTCAGGAGCCCGGGGTTCATCGCCAACCCCCACCTCAGACGTGAAGCCAATTAGCTGCTGATACCTAAGCTTAGCACTCAGCTCTCTCATACCAAGAGGAATTCTCTTAAAGGTGTTTGTTTTGAATGTAAAAGATAACTGGAGAGAAGTATGGATTAAGACCTCAAAATTGTCCTCTCAAAGGATTCTTTTCTTTTTATCAAAAGACAAAGTAGATAAATAGAGGGAGAAAATCAAACTATTTGGGAGGTGAAGGAGGGGGTCCTTGAGGAATGAAGTATTTCTTGCCTTTTTTATGTTGTCAGCATTTTAAGCCATTAATTTTCCCCCCATAGGTTTTTAAATAAGCTCATCAAAAACCTTGGAGTCTGGAAACTTTAATAACTTAGAGAACAGATTACTTTCCCCCCCAGAAGGATTTTATTTCACTCACATGGCTTTACTTTCCTATCAGGCATTATTTCAACATGAAATTCAGTCTCCTTAGGCACAAGGCTCTGCCTGCAGACTTGCATGGTCGTTTATACTAACTCCCTGAAATGAATTCAAGAAGCTGCTGTAATGTGTCAACCTTGTATTGCAGTAAGAGGGAAACAAGTCATCCGTGTGGGACAGCAATTAGTTTCACAACCGTCCTTCCTTAAATCAACACAGGATTCTATTCTGGCCTCTCCTCTCCTGTAAGGCAGCATCCATGAGGACCAAGGGAATGTATGTTTGCTGTAATGAGAGCACACTCTTTTTATTTCAGGGTGTAATTTGGACAATGAGCTTGTTTTCTCTTCTACAGTACTAAAGACCCTGAATCGAATCCCACAAAGCCTAAAAGTCCTCTAAAAAAAATCCAAGCGAGTTTGATAAAAACCCACAGTGAGGGTTTCTTTATAACAAGCCATGAAATCAAGATCAGTCACAACTCTTTATAACCTGTATGCCCCAAATACACATGCAAACTTCAGTATCAAGTTCAGCCAAAAAAAACCCCAAAAAAACTAGAGAAGATGCTTAAAGATCTGAAAAGTGACAAGAACTATACAAAACAGGCAACTACATGATACTCTTCTCTAGGTTTTCATTTTGTGTTATGTAGCAACAGCCTCAGAAATTCAGTTCCCTTAAAGATTAGCAGAAGTGTGTGTGTGCACATTGCTGTACTGTGTTACACACACACACACACACACACACACACACACACACCAAGGATTCCTGTCACTTAAAATTAATGACAAAGTGAGTATCATTTCTCTCAGGGGAGCTAAGCTTTGATGTGGTATTTCTCCCAGGAAACAGTCAGCTGCAGAACAGCATGATGAACCCACAAACCTCGCACTGACTACCATCTTCTCACATCACTGAGAATGTGCCAGAAGTCAGCAGAAGGAGCTTCATGGGAACTTTTAAATGATATTACATACTTCATTATTCTTTCCTGCTTTTTTTCTCACCAAAAACTATACTATAATATGAAATATAAAAAGGAAAATTTAGCAATGTCTCCTGCTATCAGGAAGTCCGTCATCTACAATGTTTTTTGCTTAATTTGTAACCATTCCAGGGCCTGTGTGATTTACTATGTGATCGAAATAAATGTCAGTGTTCTATAATATACGTGATAGGAGATAAGAAATTTTATTCTGCTTCAAACTGGCATCAAGAACTAATGGTACACTGGTCTCATGCTTTATGGGTGACTTACACAGTAGATTCTAGTCTTCATTGAAGAGCATGTGCAGCTGTCCCTGTCTTCCTCGGTGCCATAGGAGACATCACACCTGCTCAAGTGTTGATGACACGGTGCCTCTATGAATAGAAGAGACACACGTCAACGGTGAAGGGCGAAAGAAAGGCAGAGTTTACCTGTGGGTATAGACTGAAAACAACCCCAAGGGTACCTGGTGTCTTTCAGTATGTTCAGAATTTATAGGTTTTTTTTTTTAACTTTTTACTGATTCTTTGGAAATTTCACATCAGGTACCCCAACCCTACTCATTTCCCAGTCCCTCCAAAAGCCATCCTTCACCTTTGTAGTGTCCCCCATAAAGTAAATTTAAAACAAAACGAAACATGAAAACAAAAACCGCTTTGTTCCTCCATCTTCCCTGCCTCTCCAAAACCTTTCCATTCCTCTTAGTGGCAATGGGAGCTGCGGTGTGTCACATAGTGTACTGTTTTGGTCATTCAGCTTTACTTGCAAATGTTCATCGCAATGAGTTGTTGGCTTGGTTCAAGGTCTTTGGCCTCTGGTACACCAACAATACTGGACCCTCATCTAAACTCTCAGATATTCTGCTGTTGTCCCAAGTTATGGAGATCCTACAGCTATGATTCCACAGAACCAGTCCTTTTTATGACCACTCTGGCAGGTCATAGACGTGACAGATGTTGGGGTGGATCAAATGAAAGCCCTGGATGTGTGTCTGGGTGGTAGCTGATTTGGTCAGGCAAGGGGTGAGTGAAGCCAGCTCCTCTATGTCCATGCTATTGGGGTCAACTCTCCCATATCCATGCTGAAGGGTAGGGCCAGCTCTCCTGTTTGGGGTAGAGCCAGCTCTTCTGCTGCAGAGGCCAGCGAGGGGCAGGGCCAAGGTCAATGTTAAGGCATCACCTTAACACATTTCCTATGCTCCCTCTGTGGTAGCATGGGTCATGGAGATCAATACAGACACCAGGATCATAATGCAGCAGGTTCACAAACCCAGACATGCCCCTCAGCAGCAGCTTGGACCCCAGACATCACCATGGCCCTGGTAGCATCACAGGCCACCCAGATCAGTATGGCCCTGGTGGCAGCATGGTCCTCAAACACCAACATGGTCTCAGGTGGTGGATCAGACCCTGAGTGTCCACATGGCCCTCAGTGGTAACAGGAGCCATACACATCAACTTAGACCATGGCTGGTATAGGGTCATGGACCTAGACATGGCCCTCAGCAACAGCTTGGGCCCAGATGTCACCATGGCCCCAGGTGGCAGTGAAGGCCATTCCAATCAGCCTGGCCCCTGGGGCAGCATGACTCTTGTACACCAACATGACCTCAGGTGTGGCCAAGGCCCCAGCCATCTGTGCGGCCTTTGGTGTCAGCCTGGGCCACAGATGTCAACACAGACCCTAACTGGGGTAGGATCATGGGCCCAGATATGGCCCTTGGCAGCAGCCGAGGACTGGATGTCACCAAGACCCTGGGTGGCAAGCAGGCCACACACATCAGCTTGTATCTTACCACCTTTGCTTCTTCAGTTCCACCTCTTTCCATAGCACACAAGCCACTTCTCCTTTACATTTCTCCACCATGTCTGTTTATCATTATGGCTCCTACCTGACCAATGCAGCAAGGTGAGCCTGTGGGTGTCTTTAGCCAGCCCTAGGCTGTGAGAACCCAGGCAGACCTATGAGAGTCTTCCACCCACCAGATTATTTTTTTTAAAAATTTGAATTATTCTTTCCTCCCTGTGTGGATCACTTTAGTAAAGCCCTGATTTTCTCTGCCTCTAAATCACATTTCTTTGGACTTGAATGATGGTGCAAATTATAAAAGAATAATGCTAAGTCATAAGGTTGTCATCATGTTTTTCAACCAACAAACATCAAGATGGTTGTTTACTTTTTTACATTAGTCACTTGGGATCATAATAGGCTTGCTGTAACAATGCATGTACTAAAAGCATCCTTAAAATAATGCTTTGGATTTGTTTTCAGAGAACACAGGGTACCCTAGTTAACACGCTCAGTGGGAAATTTCAATTTTTCAAGATTATGTTGGATGAAAATATCTGATGTCTCCTACAAGGTTTGCTTTGTTGGGGCTAGAGAGATGGCTCAATGTTAGAAGCATTTACTGCTCTTATAGCTACCCAGCTAGCTTAGCCCCAAAATAACCACACCGAAACTGTATTAATTAAATTAATGCTTGACCCATTAGCTCTAGCTTCTTATTGGTTAACTCCTACATCTTTATTTAACCCATT
>LOJH01004531.1:750-14280 GCA_001685095.1 Ellobius talpinus | reverse complement strand
ACTAGGAGAATTCTGGGAAGAGGAAAGGCTCAGTCTGCAGTCACCAGCCAGATGGAGAGGAAGCAAGATGAGAATGCCCCACTGAGTAAGGTCCTAAGCCACGTGGCTAAATATAGATAAGACTTATGTGTTAATTTAAGTTGTAAGAGATAGTTAATAATAAGCCTGAGCTAATAGGCCAAACAGTTTATAATTAATAGAAGCCTCTGTGTGTTTCTTTGGTACAGCTGCAGGACTGGGTGAAACAGAAACTTTCATCTACAGTTATGGGCTGGAGAGATGGCTCAGTGGTTAAGAGAACCGACTGCTCTTCCAGAGAACCCGGTTCAAGTTTCAGCACCCACATGGCAGCTAACAACTGTCTATACACAGACATACATGCAGGCAAAACACCAGTGCACATAAAATAAAAAACAAATAAATTATTTTTAAAAAATATGATTATTCATTTTCTTGAGACCAAGTTCCAGTGGAAGGGAAGAGAGAACAGACAAATGCTTTCTTACTGTTGATTTAGAATATCTTAACATCACATCCCAAATCACCTGACGTTCTGCAAAAGGACCACGTTCCCCAAGCAGATACAAAGCTATAAGCTAGAGGGTGCCTGCCTCATCAGCAATCTTGCCTCCAATAAGAGGGAACTTTTGACTCTGAGCTGAGATACTCAGCCCGTATCTTCTGCCCTTTGATTTGCTCTCCCTTCCGTGCCCAGCACAGGTCTAGACACACATGACCCTGCAATTTGTCTATCAGTTGCTTCATGTTTGAGTTGACACTCTGGAGCAGGAACCAAGGCAGAATTTACAACTGAAGACAAAGCAGGAAGACTGGGGGTATAAGTCAGTTAGGAGAGTGTTTGCCTAGTATGTGTGAATCCCTGAATTCACTCTCCAGCATGCCAGGCATGGCGGTAAGCCTAAGGGTCAAGGTCTTTCACAGTTAAAATTACAAGCATGTGCCACCACACCTGGACTTTTGATGTAGGTTATAGGGATCCGATTCAGGTCCTGGTGTTTGCAAGGTAAGCACGTTGATTACCAACTGAGCCATCAGAGCCTCAAAACCGTCTCCTTGACAACAGTGCTGAAGTAGTTCTCTGATAAACTTCTGATGGTGTTGTAGAAACTCCTTTGGCCAATAGTCTTTAAGATACCAGCCCACTTTGGTCTCACATGCTTTAAGTGAAGACAAAAGCGTTCATGGCCCTCTTTTCTGCTGGATTCGGTTTCAGTTCCCAGCACACGCAGAGGGCAGAGCACGGTGGATCGCTACCCTTACTGTGAGTTTATCCCCAAATAAACAAACCTTTGTTATACTCCATTCCGGGCTACTGTGAAACTCGGTACAAACTCATGATGGGATCCAGATTTCTTCTCAGAAACCAGTTCCCTGTCTATTCTGCTGAGAGCAAGTGTTTGAAGGAGCATACTCAGTCCTTATTTTTGTCCATGGAAACAATGATCCCTTGAAAACACCTCTCCCAGGAGATAATCTTAACTAGTCCTCATAGAGGTTTCTTGATTGAAGTAAACTCTGATGCGCGCTCACAAATAAAAAGTCTAAAAGCCTTTCTTCTGTGTGTTTCTTTTTTCTCTTCTTTAATATAAATGAATAGTTGAAGTTGGGCTAGAATTTTGTAGCTAGGTTTTTTACTAACCCACAACTAGGTTTAGTGGAGACTTTTTGGTCCAAATCCTTAACCCAACCCTGTGAGGCACCACACCAGCTTAGATCAGTTACTTTCTACTCCTGATAGAGTTCATGGTCCTCGGAGTCCTGGAAGGAGAGGAAGGGGGCCTTGCAGGCCTGGATCCATCCCCATAAATCTTCATTGAACCCAGAACTGGCCACCAGGCCACTTCATTTGTCTCCTGCAGCTGTAGACAGAATCTGTCACTAGGCAGAAGGTATACATCCTTTGACCAGAGCCTGACTCAGGATCTCTGTCCCCTCAGGGATAGAAGGTAGGGAGCAGCAATGACCACCGGTCCCCATCCCTAAGCCTGGCTTCCATCCAGCTCAGAAATGAGCCCCACCTCCCCATTGGACACGGACTGTCTCTAGACACAGCTGACTCCCAGCTGCTAGTCTCCCCTCCCACATGGGCTGGTAGTGAGGGGCCAGCCAGAGATCACCAAAGCAGACTAGGTCACAGGCTATGTGCCTGGAATCTGCAGAAGTTCTAGTTTCCTTCTTTTTGGTTTTTCTTTGTAGCCCTGGCTGTCCTGGAACTCACTCTGTAGACTAGACTGGTTTCAAACTCAGCGAGTGATCCACCTGCCTCTGCCTCCTGAGTGCTGGAATTAAAGGCGTGCGCCACTACTCCCTACCTATAATTTTTAAATTCTAAATATAAAAGCTAGTTGTAGAAATTTTAATAGCTAGACAAGTAAAAATAAAAGCAACCTGGGCACGCTGACTTGCCCCGGTAATCCTAGTGCTTGGAAGCTGAGGCAGGAAAAGGATCATGACTTTGAGCCAGCCTGGGCAGCACATAGAGAACGTCTCAGAAGTAAATAAACCGACTGCCACTGTCAAGAGGACTCTGTGAGTAAAGGCGCTTGTCGCCAGGGCTGACGACTTGAACTAGATTCCTGGAAGATTTGCCCACATTGGAAGGAAAGAACCATCTCCCGAAAGTTTCTCTATGACCTCCTTTCATGTGCAACACAGACAACCCGCACACACTAAATAAGTAAACAAGGCTGGAGAGACTGCTCAGTGGATAAGAGTGTATGTATCCTCTTCCAGAGGACCTGAGTTCAATTCCCAGCACCGGTATCTGATGGCTTGCAGCTGTGTGTAATTCCAGCTGCAGTGGAGAATCCAACCCCTCTGGCCTCCATGGGCATCTACATTTCAGTGTGAATGCGTGCACGCGTGTTGATGTGCATGTGTGCTCTCTCACACACATGACTTTTAAAATAAATCTTTAATGTGGTGATGCATCACTTTAATCCCAGCACTCGGGAGGCAGAGGCAGGTGGAGCTCTGTGAGTTTGAGGCCAGCCTAGTCTACAGAGTGAATTCCAGGACAACCAGAGCTACACAGAGAAATCCTATTAAAAAATAAAATAAAATAAAGGATGCCATATACAGCCCAATCACTGTCTATACTTTGCTAGTTTTCCTCTTTTTTAGTATGTGGATTTATTTTTGCTCCATGCATGAGATTTTAAAACATATTTATTTATTTTTATTTTATGTGTATGAGTGTTATGTATGTGTGCCACATGTGTGCCTGGTCACCAAGGAAGAATCAGGTTCCCCGGAAATGGCATTACAGATGATTGTGAGTTACCATGTAGGTGCTGAAAATTGAACTCAGGTCTTCTGGAGGAAGATGACCAATGCTCTTAAATGCTGAGCCATCTCTCCTGCCCCAGATTTTTAAAACAGAATCTCTCTATGTATCATAGACTGGCTTTTAACTCAGTCCTGCCACAAGTCCCAGAGTTATAGAACTATACCACCATACCTTGCTTTAAATGGGCTCATTCTGTGTTAACTACTTGGTATTGACTGCTATATTTTTGTATCTGTATTAACTATGATATTTTTTAACATATCCTGAAAATATTCCTTTTAAAAAAAAGATTTATTTTATGTGCATTGGTGTTTTGCCTGCATGTATGTCTGTGTGAGGGTGTCAAATCTCCTGGAAAGGGAGTTGCAGACAGTTGTGAGCTGCCATGTGGGAGCTGGGAATCAAACCTGGGGCCTCTGGAAGAGCAGCCAGTGCTCTTAACCACTGAGCCATTTCCCCAGTCCTGATAGTGCTGTGTGATTAGAAGCTCCTTGAAAATCTAATTTGTAGTGGGTATGGGTTCCCCTAAGATCCTCAAAGCTCCCTTCTCCTCCACAGTACTGTTGTTTCTGAGGATTCCTATTGCAGGTCCCCAAGGTTGTTATATCTAATAGACCTGGGCTCTCTTTAAGGGCAAGAAGAGAGCCTAGGCCAGGACACTGAAACTCTCAGTCACGTTGGGATAGACTCCTTTATCTGGTTAGATCCTGCTGGATCTGTTTCCTCCATCCAGACATGAAAGAAATTCAAGAGGAACCTTGCCTTTGAGTTCACCCTCTCACCCTAGGCTTGCATGAGATCATCTTCTCTGTTTTCTTTCGCTTCCTTTTCTTTGAGGGGAGGGGAATGAATCTGTAGAATTTCTGAGGCTGTCGGAGCATCTGCAGGCCCCAGCCATCCCCACCATCTCTCAGATTTCCTTTGGCTCTTGGAACCATTTCTGGGAAGAGTAGGTTCATGGTAAGTGATGGAGAGTGGAAAATAGGGGCCAAAAAATAAAAGGCGGCTTGGAGCCAATGTTTTATTTATTTTGCTTGTTTTATTTTAATTATTATGATTTGTTTATTTTAAATATATTTGTGTCTTTTGCCTAAAATCCTGGTGCCCCCAGAGTCCAGAAAGAGAGTCAGATCCCCTGGAACTGGAGTTATGGATGGTTGTGAGCCATTTTGCGGGTGTTGGGAATTGAACCTGGGTCTTCTGGAATAGTCAGTGCTATTAACCACTGAGTCAACCCTCCAACCCCAGAACCAATGTTTGATGTGTAGAGTTTTAAAAGCCCACCCTTTCCCATCTGAGAAGCAGATGAGGGGCTCAGAATGGGCCCTGCAGTGACACCTGCGCAAGGAAGGATTGACCTGCCAGGGAAGAAAGAGACACACCCTGGTACCCTGTCATGATCCAGGAACTGCTACCCCTTCTCCGACTCTTCCCCTCCCCTGTCAAGAACTTCTCCTGTCACAAACCCTCTTCTTACCTCCCAGGTCCTTGTCCGGATTGTTCACCTCCAAGTGTTTTCCAAGGTCATTTCCACTGCTGCAGACCCCCAGTACACTTGGACAGACACAAGAGCGTGCAAACTCCTTATTTCCTTATAAGAAGTAAGAAGTCTTTAGCTGGGCGGTGGTGGCTCAGACCTTTGATCCCAGCACTCAGGAGGCAGAGACAGGCAGATCTCTTAGTTCAAGGCCAGCATGGTCTACAGAGCAAGGCATTCTAGGACAGCCAGGGCTACACAGAGAAACCCTGTCTCAAAAAAAAACAAAAACAAACAAACAAAAAATTTAAATTAAATTTTAAAAAAAGAAAAAGAAAAGAAGTCTCTACACCCAACCCCACCCACCACCCAGCTTTACCTGACTTCTAGAAAAAGAAGGGGGCTTGAGCATCGCTCCAGGTCTGCTTCCCAACAGGACACAGTCACAGGCTGATGGCCACATATTTGTGGTGCTTTTGGCAGCGCCTGAACACATAAGCCTTCTTTTCTGGCCTGCTCACATCACTAGCAAGCAAGCAGGGCTGTTCTGACGGTCCTCGTTTTACAAGCAAAAGAAGCTGAAGCCCTGATGTCAGATGGTTGGCAATGTCATGCCTAGCTAGGTCTTGCAGTCTGTGGCCCAACTGCAGCCCTTCCTTCCTCTAGCTGTAGCTCTCCTGAACCCCCAAAAGTCAAGGTACCCCCTTCCTTGGTTTTCCAGGCCTGTATGCTTCACACAGAGGCATCCTCAGTTCTTCCAAACTCAGATGCTGCCACTTGCTTCCCTAACGCTCCTCCCCCACCTCTCCTGAGCATTTTTGCCTGCCAATGGCTCCAGCTCAGTGGCTTGCTGTTGGAAGGAAGGGCCAGGAGGGCCTCATTTTTAAACCTCCTCTAATTGATTTCTCTCTGATGAGGGTCTTAATTCTTCCTGGCTGCCCTTAGAGCATCTCTAGTGTCTTCAGACATCCCGCCTTTCAGCGTGTAACCTGGGCTGGAAACACCACTCTGTATTTAGTCTTGCCAGCCATTGCCCATGAGGGCCTTATACCCCGTGTATTATCATAGGAGCCCTGACTCCTTTTGAGAGCACACACGCATGCACATACAAACACACGCACACACACATGCACACACCACACACACACACACATTTTGTTGTGGCAGGCTTCACCACATTTGCCTCCTCCTGTCTAAGTTAGACAGTCATATTTAAGATAAACAGCGGGGAGCAGCATTTTTAAGGGTAGATTTACATAATTCCGCCTGAGGTGAGGCCTTTCCTGCCAAATCTATCAATGGCTTGTTGGAAGTTGAGGGGAGGTTGGAGCTTGCTGCTTGTTCTTCAGTCAGCCTTGGGACAGCTGGGGGAGACAGGCTTACCTGGCCACCCTGACCCCAAGGCTAGGTAAGTAGGCAAGACCTAATCTTTCACTGATTCTCTGCCCAGGATGAGAGCTGCAGAGACTATGCCTGTTTGGAGCACACACTTCTGGCCCCAGACCCTCCGGAGCACAGCCGGATCAGAACTCAAGCTCATAGCCCATCACTCTTGTCCCCCTTCATCTTGCCAGCTCTGGGGGATGGAAGGGAGAGACTAGCTGGGTGCAATGCAGTGTTCCTGGGGACGGGGCGGGGGGGGCAGGGAGTCCATTCAAATTGACAAAAATAGAACATCAGCCTCATATCATTTTTCTCAAAACAAGATTTATTGAAGTTCTGTCGGTGAAAATCGCTGCTGTGTGGAACGCTTAACTTATAGATTAGATTACTCAATCGTGCCTTACTACATTTTTCATTAGAAAAATATTGGCTGGGAGAGTTTGACCTCATAATCTCTGCATTTTAAACAATAACCAGAGGAAAACCAAATAGAAGGCACAAGTTAACGGGTTTTTCCCCCCAGCGTTCCCCCCTGGGAGAGATCAGAGCGAGGGCTGGAAGGGAACAGGAGTGGAATCTGCTGCGTGAGCAATTCCCCATCTCCCAGCCCATTCCCCAGAGGCTGCAGAGGTGCTGGCAGGAGGTGGGGGCTGCATGGAGTCCTTGGGGTGTAGGCCCTAGCAGCTCCCTGCTGGAGGCCCAAGGTGAAGCTGTAGGTTAGTCAACTGGCCTCTCCCTGGAGGGTAAAAAGAGGATGCTGGCAAGCAGGAGGCTTTTCCTTGTGTCCAGGACTGTAGTCTAGTCTAGCAGGAGAGAGGAAAGCCCTGATGATCCAGAAAAAGCTACAGAACCATCATGTCAAACACCTTGAATATACTCAATCTTTTGTTTGGGAGGATAAGATCTTACCTTGTAGACCTAGAATTGACAATGTAAACCAGATGGGCCCTGATCTCACAGCAATCCTCCTGCCTTCATCTCCTGAGTGTTCAGATTACAAGTGTGATAAGTTTACTCAGTCTTATTTGATAATTCACCAAGTCTTAAAAGTCTCAGAATAATCTAGAATCCCAGGACAACTGTGGGACCCTGTTAGGCTGCAGAAGCCCCCTACCTGTACCCCTGCTAGAGTAGAGTGCTTTTTCTCAAGGAGACATGTACCGAGGGGGAGCAATCCCAAGGTTAGGTCAAGATGAGACCCTCTAGCTGGCCTTGGGCAATCTACCCATTGCCTGCCACTCAGGTCCAGAGGCTCCTCAGGGACTGGGGGCCTGTATGCTAAGGCTGAGGGCAGGAATGGCAATGCTGGCTGGCCACAGGGGAAGGCCGAGTGTCGTGGGACGCAAGTGGATCTTGGGCCACTTTTCCAACTGCTGATCAGATTCCTCAGCAACCAGCACCCCCATCTAGTCCTTGTCTTGGTTTCTACTTTCTGAGGCTTTGGTGATTTCTAAGTTCTGACACAGTCATTAGTTACAAAGAGCAATTATTTTCTTTTTGTCATTAAGTCATTTTTTAAATGGCTCCAGGCGACATCACAGAACAAAGAAACAAAATATCCATGAAAAGACTTAATCACAAATTACTAATTATTTCACCCCCTCCTTCCTCCCAAAATCGTGAAATCTGAGCCCCATGAAAAGGGAGAAGGTCTCCCCACCCTTGAGCTTGCCATGGCTCTTAGGCACCTAATCCATCATGGAGGGGCATTTCCTGGCCCCCTCTGAGCCCTGGGGGATGGGGTGGCAGAGAGTCCCTTATTTCTGACTTTTGAAGTCTCTTTCTGTCCATAGATAGAGAGCATCAGCAAATTCGGTGAGGAGGGCAGCTTGAAACCGAGTGGGGAACCCCATCTAAAGCCCCCACACCTTGGAGGGTAATGCCCCCTCCTCCCAGGCCAGCAGTCTCCCAGCTGGCATTCCACTGCCCTTTGAAGCCTGTGGGCCACAGAGGAGGAGCCGCCCCCTGCAGTGGGGCTCCTGGAGTCTCCAGCTGGAAAACAAACCAGAGGAGGAAGTAATCCTGAAGGGGAAGCCCCTGGGTCCCCAGACGTGAGGAAATAAAATGTGTTTGACACCAAGATGTATGGGAGAGGGGGAAGTCTAGGGTGAGGCCCCCACTACCAGGCCAGGCCTTCTCCTAAAGCTGATTGTGGTCGCCTTATCTGACCCTGGCTGAAAGAGAAGGCGCTGCTGGAGCCGGCAGCAACCCAGGGAAGAACAAAGGAGCCGGGGACCTGATGAAAGGTAACCTCTTCAGAGATGCCTACACTCACCCCATCTCTCTGCCAACATGCCCCCCCCCCGTGTTCCCCATAAGCAGCTCACCCTGAGTTTAGGAGACCAACCGCATCAGTGGAGGAGAAGGTGTAGGGAAAGACAGGCTTGTAGGTCCCGTATTAAATCACTGAGAAGGAGTGGGGGACCCACCTCTCTGAGTCCCTACTAAAAGCTCAAATAATCTCCTAAATAGGCCCTCCTCGTCACTCAACTCTGAACAGGACTCCAGAATACACCTATGCCCATTCATTCATTCAACAAATGCTCCTCACACTTGCTATCTACGCAGAAAAGGAATGCATCAGTGAACAGGACAGGTGTGAGTCCTATATTCATGGGCCAGGTTTTACTTTTCTCAGTCTTTCTGTTGTGAAGACCTGGGTCAAAGAGAATAGCAAGCCTACGTATGCCTGGCCCAGTCACTATCTACTCTGTGGGTGCTTGGACAATGGTTCTTGATTTTTAAAAAAAAAAAACAAAAAACTGATTTCCCAGTGATAACACTCCCTGAAGTATAGGTCTTTTGTGTCACTTGGGTCTACAAGGGTCCCTGCTAGTGCTTGGCACCTGACAGAGGTAAAGAAAGTTGCAGAAGGAAGGACAGAAAGGAAGCAGCCAGAGTCTACCCAATGCTTGAAGCCATTGTTACTGTACCATGTGATCAGTGAAGACTTTGACTATAAATTCCAAAATATTGCAGTCATGGTCTGTGTCCCAGCAAGAGAACTATACCCCCAGCCCCGTTTTATAGGAAAAATAGTTTATTCCATACACAAAAGGGCAGCAGGCTGAAGCTGGGCACGGTGGTTCACTCCTTTAATCCCAGCACTTAGGATAGCAGATCTCTGAGTTTGAGGCCAGCCTGGTCTACATAGCAAGTTCAAAGACAGGACTACATAGAGAGACCCTGTCTTAAACGTGTGACAGGGCAGCAGGCTGGGAAGCAACTGGAACAGGACCTTCAGCCTAAAGAGGTCTTTCTACTCGGTAGCAGAGGCAGGCAGAATCTCTGAGTTCAAGGCTAGCCTGGTCTACAGAGCAAGTTCCAAGATAGCCATGGCTACCTGTCTTGAAAAACAAAAACAAGACAAAAAAAAAGAGGAAAAGGAGAAGGCTTTGCTTGGAGACCATCTCTCTACTCCTCTGCTCCTGGCTGCACAGCATCTCAGACTTGGAGGAGAGAGGGGCCTTGGGTAACAGCCCTTCTTTGAGTGTCGTGAAGACTGCCATTGTACCCCAATATTTATTCTCCTTTGTTTTCTTGAATGCTTAAAATCTTCAAGTGTCAGCTGGACAATGGCCACCGAGTATATGACTGTATTTCCTAGATTCCCTTGCAGCCAGATTTGTCCAAGTAACTAGATCCTGGCTAATGAGATATAAAAATAAGTAATGGTCAGGTGGTGGTGGCACACACCTTCAATCCCAGCATTCGGGAGGCAGAGACAGGACCTCTGTGAGTTCTTCAAGATCTAGTTCCAGGACAGGCTCCGGAGCTACAGAGAAACCTTGTCTTGAAAAACCAAAAAAAAAAAAAAGTAGTAATGAATATTTCCTGGGCGAATTTTAAAAAAATAATTATTACATTTATTTATGTACTTAGTTGTATATGTATATAGGCATATGAGCACACACACTCCATGGTGTGTGTGTGTGTTTGCGTGTGTGTTTGTGTGTATGTGTGTGTGTGTGTGTGTGTGTGTAGGTCAGAAGACAATTTGGAGCAATTGGCTTTTCCCTTTCCTCTATCTGGGTCCCAGAGACTGAACTCACGTTGTTTTGACTTCTCAGTAAGCACCTTTACCCTCAGAACCATTGAATGAGCTCATGATTCTTCTCCAAAGAGAAGGAGCTCAGCAGCACCTGTTCTCACTGGGCTTAAAATGGGTAGGGAGCTGGAGCAGACACTTAGACCTCAAGATAAAAGTTTTGTTGCGGACAGTAGACATGTGGTGAAGAAGGCTCCCGAGGCCCTGAGACTGGGATGTGGCTGCTATATCTGCCGCTGCATGATTCTGCTTCTTTGTAGAAGAGAGAAACAAACTTCTCATGTGCTTAACTCACCATTATGCTGGAATTTGCCTCATTTCTTCTTTCCTTTATCATCCCCAGACGAAGGAAGAGCAGGTGAGCAAAGGCAGCCCTACAGTGTCATGTGGACCACATACAGCATTTACTTTTTTTCCAGCAGACACCTGAAAAATAAGAGCAAACAAACATGCAAGCTTGATTTTAGTGACAGTTTTACCCAACTCACTATTCACACAGTATTTCAGCATGTGAGCAACATATAAAATTATTAAGTAGATCGTTTACACCCTTTCTCTCATGCTAGGTCTTCAGACTAACATCTCAGTTGGAGCAGCCATTTCCAGCGCTCAGGAGCCACATTTGGCTAGTAGTGGTAGGATTGGCCAGCACAGATCTAAGGGAATTGCTGGAGGCTGAAAACCAATTAGGGATTGAGGACTAGCCCTGAGTCGAGAATAGCAGCTACGGTAACCACTGCTCCTACTGCTGCAAGGAGGGCCTTTTGGCAGCGTCATCCCATTTCCAGCCAGATGCTTGGCACACGGAGTAGGCTCTGGCTTCTAAGCCTCAGCTTCCTGTATTGGACCCTGGGGCAGGACTATCTCAGGAAGCAAGTAGACCCCCAGGAAGATGGAGGCAGAGCAGGGAATGCTGGAACACGGGCTATTTCCATCTCCCCTTTGCCTTTAATCTGAACAAGTAGACCAGGAAAGGTCATGTGTGATCATGGAAGGCTGGGGGGACCCAAGGCCATGGGGTGTTCCTCCGAAGCTCATCTAGTGTGTCAGGCCTACCTCATACAGTGATGGGGTTAAAGGAAGAAGAATACCACGCAAAGAACTCCTACTTACCAACATAATCCGGTTTCCTACACACCTGGATAGCAATTCAGTGCCTCAACAATGATCCCCTCACAGCTGCCTTCATTTGTGACTATAATTATCGTCAGGATCACCCACTGACGCTACTTCAACTCCGGAAATGACTGTCCCCTGTTACTCTGAGATTGCATATCACCACACCCCTCGCCATGACAACAGCCAACACCACTTACTCCCTTTATCACCATGGCAACACTCATTTACAATGACCACTCATCACCCCATTCCTGCTATTACCATAATCAGTCCAGTAGCCTCAATTTCAACCTCACTATAACAACCATTCTCATTATCCCCATAATAAGAAATACTATAAATTCCAATATTCCTACCATCTCCATATTGTAAGGAGACACCCTGCCCTCCACCCAGTTCCCCTTCTTCTGTCTAGAAATCTCAGAATGTTCCCCTAATTTCCTGGTGAAATGATTTCCTGGGGCTGGAGAATGGTTTCATGGGTAAAGCACTTCCTGTGCAAGCATACTGCCCTCAGTTCGGAACCCCAGACTCCACAGTAATTCCAGGCCCGGCTCGTGGGGTGGTGTGGAAGCAGGCTGATCCTGGGGAGCTTGATGGTAGCCCATCTAGGCAAAATGGTCTAGCTCCAGGTCCCACGAGAGATCTTGTCTCAAAAAATTCAGTAGAGGGGCTGGGAGATGGCGTAGTGGTTAAGGGCACACATTGCTGCCGCAGAGGACCTGACTGAGTTTCATTCCCAGCACTCATGTTAGATTACAATGCCTGTAATTCCAGCTCCAGGGACTCTGATGCCTCTGGCCTCGTCATGCATTTGTGTTCACATGTGCATACTCAAATAGAGATAGCCACATTTAAAAACAAAAATAGGAGCTGGAGAGACAGTCCAATGGTTAAGTGCACTGGCTGCTTTTCCAGAGGACCCAGTTTCAAGTTCTAGCACCCATACAGTAGCTCACAATTGTCTACAACTCTAATTCCAGGGGATGTGACGCTCTCTTCTGGCCTCTGAGGGTATCAGGCATGCAGTAAGTGCTCAGAGGAGGCAAAGCACTCAAACACATAGAATAAAAATTTTAGAAAATAAATAAATGCAAAATAAAATCTTTTTTAAATTCCCTGCCTGCTTGGACATAGTAGCTTATAGATCAGTGGTTGATATCTCACTTTCAAGACCTCTGCCTTGACTACTCTGCCATCAGTTGCCTGGCTAAGTGGGGAAGCTTAGCAGTGCCTCGCCCTTTCCAGGACTAATATACTGCCAACGTCTTTTCTCAGACTTTTGCTGAGCAAACCAAGCAAGGTTTGGATAGTTGGTCTCCGAAGGCTGATGTGGAACTCTCAAGCCCCACGCAGGCTAGGAAATGGTATTTCCTGGCAAGACTTCCCAGTGTAGACAACTGGGTGCTCGGGAAGGATAGAGGAAGGAGAAAACCTGGAGAGAAGCAGTGTTTTGTCCAGACTCATGCATGTTAGCACGTGTGTGGGGTCACCATGTAGGTGGTGAAGGGAGGAGCACTTCAACTCACATAGCCTGGGCTATGCAGGAGTTCAGAGTCACACCCTTTGCCTGACTGAAGCACCTCACACAGTGGTCTCACTCTGGCTAGTCTCCCAGGACTTCTAGGAAGAATGAGGATCCTTAGCTCTGTCCTAGAAGGCTTACCATAGAGACAGATCCTGGCTAGACTAATGTCCTCTGCAGGCAGTGAGATCTTGGGGTCTGAATTGGGGAGAGGGTCCCCTCCACTGTGTCATTATCTCTCCCCTGCACTCCTGCCACATGGGGTACACAGGCTTCTGGGTTTTTTTTTTCTTTAAATAGTCCACCCCTCCATTCACATGTGGTTTTCTTCATGGAAAGGGAAAGGATCCAAATGTGTTTCAGGGTGTATACATGAATTGGGTTCAGATCCCTAGCCTGATCCTATAACCTGTAGGAATGGGTCTTGATTTCATTTAGATAAAATTGATAGGGTCTGGAAAGATGGTTCGGTGGTTAAGAGCTGGCTGTTTGTTGTCCAAGGTTTCTGTCCTGCCTGGTCCTGCAGCCGTTTAGTCCCAAATAAACACACAGAAGTCTAAATTAATCATAAATTGATTGGCCTATTAGCTCAGGCTTCTTGTTAACTCTTATAGCTTATAATAGCCCATAATTCTTGTCTGTGTTAGCCACATGGCTTGGTACCTTTT
>LOJH01004530.1:0-36138 GCA_001685095.1 Ellobius talpinus | reverse complement strand
AGGGAGGGGAGCAGAGAAAAATGTAGAGCTCAATAAAAATCAATTAAAAAAGAAGCTGTTGGCAGTTGAGAGCTGCTGGGAAGAGAAAGTCAGTGTTCTCTAAAAGTAGATTTTCTAGTAAATTGACCATGCTCCACTGTGAGACTGCCTGCTCAAAAATATATGAATATATGGGCAACATAAGTTAGCCTTTATAGGTAGGATATATAATATATATATATATAAAGAGAGAGAGATAGAGAGGTAGGTGACTAAGAAAGGGGTGGTGAATTTAGAAGGAGTTGGGGGAGGGAACAAAAATGATTAAAACATGGCATATGAAATTATCAAAGAACTAGTAAAAATATATTTTAAAAAATAAAATAATCTGAAGGAAAATGTGCAAGTATTTAATAAAAATGACAAAAAGGAGAATATCAAAAGGATAATTTCAAATAAGGAAAAATTCATATCAATTTCTTACAATGTAATTTTACAATTTTATTTTTTAATTAACTAAAACAAGGGGAGGGTTAACTCAACATAAATTAGAGTAATAACAACTGTTGTTTGCATCTGAGAGGCTGAGAACCAAGCAGATGCTTGGAACTTGAGGCTGTGTGTCTTAGCTGTTTGTGTATTCCCAGAGACTTTGTCATGCCAAAGAGGTTAACAGTCCAATATCAGTTCATGCAATGGGCCTGGCTTCCAGACTGGTGATGCAGTCCTTGAAGGCTCACTGAGAGAACCTGCAGTACTTATTCCGTGGTGGACCCTGAGAATACGTGTTCTGGTGTCAGTAAGACAATCAACAACAGCTGGGACAGGGGAAATCACCTTGGAAACCGGAGGGAAGGCTAAGTGTTCAGGAGGAGAAGAGAGGGGAATCCTACCTTCTACCATTCTGTCTTTGGCTGAGCCGCTATTAGATGTCATCAACAATGGTTGGAATGTGTCTCTCCAACTCAATGACTGGAATCCTGATGGTTCTTCAGCTGAGGCCCCTGCTCATGTGATTCGATTTGAGGATGTTGGCAATAAAACCAAGCAGATCAGCAGGCTTATGCTACCTAAACAGATAGATGGGAGGAAATAGAGGGACTAAACACTAGTAACCTGCCAGCTGCTGTAAAAAAAATATCAGTGGAGGACAAATAAGAATCACTTACTTGAGGAAAGAGATAGTATATAATATCGTAATATTTGCCTATTGTAATGGTACAGTTTTATCTCAGGCAGTGTCATAACTTCAATAATTACTTACATTTCTTATAAAAAAAGAGTTTATCAATATGTTTTTTCTGAAAACTTCTAAGAGCTTCATGTATGCATATAGTGCATTTTGATCAAGTCCAACCCCCTTCCTTCTAGTCTATTTGATCCACTACACCCTCAACATTATGAAATCCCAAGTTTACATGTTCTGTTATTTTTTTAAGGACATTGAGTTGAATTTATGTTGCAAGTATGCTCTGCTGCATGGCTGTTCCTGATATTTTAAAGTAATTCTTATCAGGTTTTAGCAAAACAGTGTGGCATCTCGGGGAAAAAGTACATATCAGCAGACGTGCACCAGAGGCCTAGATGAAACAGCTTTCACTTGGAGTTGTAGCAGACAGGTAGGAATGTTACCCAGACCCTGAAGAACACAAGCATGCTGAAGGTCAGGACCTTGACTTCATTGAAGGTCTCAGGTATTTTTTTTCACAAGGAAAGCAGCCACAGTGAAGCTCCCTAGGACCAGGGAGCTCAGGTGTCTCAGATCACAATGGGGTGCTGTGACTGATCTCTGATCTCTTCTTACACATGATGATGTGGGCATGCTCTGTGTGTGCATGTCTGTAAACAAAAGGAGCAGTTGCTTTCACCAGAATTCCAGAGAATAAGTTAGATCAGCGCACAGAAGGCAATGATGAACTTAGATGCTTCTGACATCAGTCATGTCTTCATCTTTCTTCCTGGGCCAGTGAGATGGAAATCCATAATCACAATAATAGTTACAACCAATACACCAGGAACAGATCACCTATATGTGGTCTGTTTCAGGACACAGGTGACAATATAGGAATGTTCGAGATGGAACAAAGAGCAAGGATAGCAAAATTTGAGGGAGATAAGCAGTATGTAGCAAAGCGTTTGGTTATTTGCTTTTGCAGTTGGAGTCTCAAATATTTCAAAAAAATCAAGAAAAATGTTCACTTTGGAAATGTGTCTCCTTCATGGTGAAGTTATAATAAGAAACGATAGCAGTTTTCAAATTTCTCAAATAATATCCCACTAAATTATACAATAGCAAAAACAAGCAAAGAAGTAATGAAAATCAGTGTGTAGAACCTAAGTCATTCTTATTGTTTCAATTGCCAAAGATCAAGTTGTCAAAAATTATAAGTAGGCAATTTGATCCTATGAATAATTTAAGTAATATGTTCATAAAATCACCTTCCAATTAGATAATATCATGCTCGTTTGCAGTTTTTCAAGTCCCTCTAAAGTTTAGTTCAGAAAAATAATCAAAATAAATATATAGAAATGGAAAAATATGGAAATGATAAGTAATTAATATAATCTCAAAATAGCTAAGTGATATCTAAAACATATTAATGTAATGAAGAAAGAAAAATTTTATCATTAACCATGAGAAAGAGTGCATAAGAAAGAAAAGAACAATGGATAAGCAGAGAATTCTGTGCTCAAGTCATCTCTATAAAAATAATTGAATATATGCTTTCTAACACAGTAGAAATTATCTAAATGACATTTAATTAACTACTCCATATGACTAAAGTAAACTCATTGGCTTTTTTCTCAAATTTTAAATACATGACTAAATATTTATATTATGTAAAATACAAAGAAAAGTTTGGACATATAAGTGCATTTTGCAAGTCTGGATTTTATCGTATTTCCCCATAGTAAAATCACATCTGAGCACTTATTAGGGCTTGGCTTGAATCTGAATATTTTATATTGATCTTAGGGCACAATGATAATTTTATTATTGGACACACTGTCAGCTTCAGTAAATTGGAAACCATATTCACTGTGGAGGAGATAGCTTTGTATATGATTATGTATGATATATCTGCCTATTAAAATTTAGTTGCAGTAGTCCACAGTATTTTAAGTTTTATAAAATTTGAGTCAATAATAATTTGTTTGCTATTTCTTACAGCTTTCTGATCCTCCTATTTAAAAATTCAATACCAGGAATATGTGACTTGCCAAATACAAAACTAAATGTCACTTTTGATATAGAGGACATTGTTTCCTGCAAGAACTAGATATAGTTTGCAATATTGTATAGTTTCATTATTGGGAGGTGTTGTTGTTGTTTGTTATTTTTGTTTTTAGCACAGAAGGTTCAGAAAAGTTTATGAGAGCATCCTACAGTAGGAGAGTAATGTCTAAAATAAGGCTATTTCTAATCAATTATTCAATGGTGAAATAGATTATACCAAGTCAGGAGAAAAATAATCAGTGCTATTTATTGTTTTACATTTTATTCTTTCTGTGTTTGGAATTTTAATATCAACTTCATTGACAAATAAACTTCAGTGTTGTTAATAACCACAATCAAACTGATATTTTTTCAAAACTCTACTTATTACCCTTGTCTTATACATCTCTAATTATTTTCATGATCTATACATTTCATTTAAATTTAATCACATAATATATGGACTTTCTGACTTGTGGATTTTGCAATTTATAAGCTTTATTTAATAGTAAATTTAGGGAAATTTTATAACAAAATTTAGGGGAAAGTAGAATCTTTGTATGCTTCATATGAATACATGCAACTCTCTTTATTAGCATCCCTCTCCAGAATGGTATAGTTGTAATAGTTGATCAGATTTCATTGTTACATCACAAATTTATAATCTATACTTAAGTTCACTCAACATTGTACACTCTCGGTTCAACAAAAGTATAATGATGTGGTCAGTTATGGTTTCATTTTCTGTTGCTATGAGCAATGGACGGGGAAAGCATTTATTTTAGCTCAGAATTCCAGGTTATAGTTCATGACTTCAGAGAGCTCACAACAACAGGATCTCGATACAGCTTGTCACATTATATCTGTAATTAGAACAGAAAGCAATGTGTGTGTGCATGCTTTTGTCCAGCTCAATTCCCCTTGTTTCTCATCCCCACCTAAGGAACAGTGCCACCTGCAACCGATAGGATTTCTTGTCTCAGTGTTATAAAGATAATCCCTACAGGCATGCCCACAGGCCAACCTGATGAAAGCAATCTTCATTGAGACTTTCTTTGTAAGTGATGCTAGAAAATATCATGTTAACAATTAAAACTAACGTCCACATACATGCATACCATTTTCATATTGTTCAGAATGTTTTACTGACTAAGGAAAGGACTGCCTTTGGACTAATCATCATTCTTTCCTTTCTTACTTTTGACAACGATGCATCTCTTTTCCATTCTCCAAGGTTTTGTCTTATCAAGAATGACATGTAGGAGCTGGAGAAATGGCTTAGTGATTAAGAACTCTGGGTGCTTTTCCAGAGGTTCTGAGTTTAATTTCCAGCAACCACATGGTATCTCACAACCATCTATAATGGAATCCAATGCCCTTTTCTGTCATTCAGGCTAAAAATGCCATGTATTTGTTATCAGGTTGTGTCTAGTTCTTTTTAAATAGGTCCTATCACTTACTATGTCCATTTAACATAAATTTACGTTTTCTTGTGGCTACATGGCTCATTTCTTCTTAACATCAATATAATATGGCACTCTCCAAGTGTAACCCGCTAATTATCCATTCCTCTACCAATGGTTATCTTGATAAGTTCATTGTTTTGGCATTTGTGAATAAAGTTACCATAAACATCAATGAGCAGGTGTTTGTGTGGACAAATATTTTCATTTTATCTGGTTAACTACCAAGAAGTACAGTGACTGCATCTTGTCATGGGACTATACTTATGTTTAAGATATTCGCTAAGTGCCCTCAAAGTGGCTGTACCAAGATCAGTGACCAAAATTTGCTACTTTCTCTCCAGCTTTATAGTCTTGGTATTCTGAAAAGGCACATGCAGTTATTTGTCTGTTTTAATTCAAAATCCCCTAATAACATAGAATATTGAATCTGTTTGATACATTTACTTGTGACTTATACGTTTTCTTGAAGGTGGTATTTGTTCTATGCTCATTTTTGATTGAGTGGCTCCTTTTTGTTTTGTGGGGTTTTGTGCGCTGTATTGTATGTTATACATCGAAATCCATCATCATTAGATCTAGCAGATGTTCTCCCATGTCTGTGATCGGATTTGCCATTCTCTTGGTATGTTTCAGATAACGACTATTCGAATTGGTTATATTCATCTTGACAGGCCTTTGTTTCATGAATAGTGTTTCTGATGCTGTTCTTATAAAGCCTTTGCCATAACCTGGGTCATCTAAACTTTATCATATATGAACTTATGTGAGTTGGATATTTTTCTGTTTATAATTATGATCCATTTTGAATTAATTATCCTGCAGAGCATAAGGCCTATGTCTGAATTCATTCCTTTTCATGTGAATATCCAGTTGTACCCATATGATGAAAAGGCTACTTTTGTCCATTGTACTTCATTTGCTCTTTTATCAAATATTGATTGGCTGTATTTTATAGCTATTTCTGTACTCTCTATTTTGCCCCGTTGATCTTTTTGTCTGTTCTTTCACAACTTACCACCACCCTTTCTTGATTTATGTAGCTTTAGAGCTTTAGAATAAATCTTGAGGTTGGATGAAATCAGGGGTCCAGTTTTGTTCTCAGGATCTGAGTTGACGTTTGGGATCATTTGCTTTCAGATATAACCTTTAAAAATATGTTGTTGGTGTCAACAAAATAACATCTTAGGCTTTTAGCTAACAACATGATCAACATGAAAATTAAAATGGAAGAAGTAGACATGTAACCCATCTCTATTTGTTATGTTCTTTGATTTCTTTCATCAAATTTTACAGTTCTTCTTTATAGCATGTATGGGTTTGTTATTAGATTTAAGCCTAAATATTTCAGTATTCTGGGTCTAGAGAGAAATAGTAAGATTTGTTATTTCAAATATCATTTGTATATTGCTTACATAAAGAAAGAAAGTGCCTCCTGCCCTGCATCATTTATTAGTTCTGTGATATTTTGTTGATTCTTGTGTGTGTGTGTGCATGTGTGTTTTATTTGTGACATGAAATTCTAGCTCCTCCTTTACATTGAAACACAGGTGAATTTTTGGAATCTGTTGCTAATATATGCTTAGGATTCTGGCATCTATATTTGTGAAGTATAACTACATAGCTTACTTGCAGTGACTTTGTCTTGTGTACTGTTGCCATCATAATTTGGAGGTATTTCTTTTACTTCATTTTGTGGAAAAATTGTGGAGAATTGGTGTAATTTTCTCCTTTTAAAAGTCATGCAGAATTCACTTTTGAACCCATCTCGTTCTGTTCTTTCTGTTTGGGGAGATCCCAATTTATTGATTCAATAATTTTATTTGATATAGGCTTATTTTGTTTGTCTTTTTCCTCTTGTATGAGATTTGACAAGTTGTATCTTTTGAAGTATTGGTCCTTTTCCCCTAGGCTATTGGATTTATGGGCAGAGAATTGTTTAAAGTTTTTCTTCATTATCATTTAACTGTCTATGGATGCTTTTGTGATGTCCTCTTTTCTATCTGTTAGGACCAGAGCATGTCAGTTTTCCTTTGTCATGTTACCATGGCTGGAGGCATATTGATAGCATAGACCTTTGCAAAGGACTGTCTTTCAAGTTTTGTTGATTTTTTTTCTATTGATCTGTTTTCAATTTCACTGGGTTTTGCTCTAGTATTTATCTCTTGTATTCTGCTTGCTTTAGATTTAATTTGATTTTCTGTCTCTCATTTTCTAAAGTAGAATGATTGATTTTTATATCCTTGCTTTCAAATAAACACACTCATTGCTTTAAATTTCCCCTAAGCATAAGCTCTTCATCTCACAAATTTTTATATCTTTTATTTTTATTTGCATTCACTTAAAATATTTTCATAATTTTTGTTTATATTTCTTATATTATGTAGATATTTATCATTTAATCACCAACAGTTTCAGGAAATTTTTCCATCTTTCTGGTTTTGTTTTTTAGCTGAATTCTATACTGGTCCCAGAGCAGACATTATATGATTATTATACACTTAATTTTTCTAATTTTTAATTACCATCTTTGAGTATATGTACATGTATGTATACAGAGGATACCTTTGTAGGATCATTTCTCTGATACCAACTTTATGTGAGTTCTGGGGATCAAACTTAGGTCACTAGACATGAATGAGAAGGAAATTACCCTTCTGAAACACCTTGCCAGCCCCCTATGTCTTACAATTTATAAGGTATGTTTTATGGCCCAGAATATATTCTGTCTTGGTGAATTTTAATACTTAAGGTAAGAAGAATGCTTTATCTACTATTTTTAGATTAAGTGATGAATAGATGCCATTAAATCCATTGGACTGATGCTGCTGCTTAATTTAACTATACCCTTTCTTAATTTCTACTTGCTTGCTTTGCGTTTATGAGATAGAGATATAAGAGCTTCCAAATATCATAACTGCTTTGCCTATTTTTGCCTGACATGTCTTTCAGATTTTCATATGTATTTCATATTCTTTTTTCAAGTACATATATATTAAGAATGATTGTATCTGCTTGGAAGTTGACACTTCCTCAGTACTTAGTTGACTTTTCTAGTCCTCAGAACCTGTTGGACCAAATATTTGGTGTATCACTCAGCATCCCTGGAGCTAAAAAGTGTATACTTAACTCTGTAGTTAAGTTTTTATAGGCACTATATAGCTAGCTCTCATTCTTTGTTTCCAGTATATGTATTATTTTCTTTTAGCCGATACTCTTAGAATGTTACTATCCAAAGAGATCACCAGTAAAGCTGAATTAAAATCTCTGTTGTTATTACTGTTTTCTATTTTTTGGTCCTATTTTCTTGTCTATACTTTATCTGCCTTTAGTGAATCATTTCTGTGATTCCATTTTCATCTCTTCTAAGATTATAGTTACCAAGTGAATATTTGTAAACTTTCTGGAATGTCTTTAATAAGCTAGCTACCAAGTTGTTGATATTAAGAAATTAGCCTTGGGAGATGCTCAGGTTGCAGAGGAAGAGAGCCATTACGAGAGACCCTTCACCCTGCTGTCTACATTGTCAGGATGCAGAAAAAAGAGCATCATCTCTGAACTAGAAGAAAATCCCTTGCCAGAAACCTTAACCTTGGACTTTTCAGCCTCCTGAGAAATGAATTTCTTTTTTCATTTTAAATTCTCCATTGACTTATTTTATTTGGAGTGTGTATGTGCAACTGGAAAATGCATATACTGTGCAACACACACATGTTGGTTACAGGACAACTTGCTTACATGATATGGGTTGCAGGGACCAAAATCAGGTCTTCAGTTTAGATAGCAGTGTCTTTAGCCACTGAGCCAATACTCTGGCCCCAGATTTCTATTGTCTATAAACTTCCCAGCTCATATGATTCTGTTGCCACACTAAAAGACTGGAACCCATGTCATTTATACTTTTTTTACATTTCTAAGTGGTTCTCCTACAGTTGTACTATATATTTGTAATCAATCCAAGCCAATTTTGGAGTGCTTCAAGTCTGCTTTTAAATCTACTTTGTAGGTAGAGTTTATAATAAAATAGTACTTAAGAGTACTTTACAACATAAACCCTCATAATAGAATGAAGGACTTTTTCATGAAGAGCGCTGTATTTCTCCCTTTAGTCCCTTGTTTTACTGTCAGTCAGTTCACTTTCTCATGAACATTTAAGCCTACATCAGCACATATATAGTCACATACACAGTTTCACCCTGGATCTAATACATTGGTTCTATTAACTTAAACAAGTAATAGTTTATTGAATCAAATGCAAATAACAATTTTTTCTACTTCCTATGTATATGATACATGTTCATGTACCTAGGTATACATGGTGTGTCTACCTACTAGGGGTGGTTATCCAAAGGTCCAGAAATTTCCTCAATTTTCCCCCTTATTCTTTCCGGTAGGGTTCCTCAGTCAAACCCAGGGCTCCAATATGGCTGATCTTGCTAGCTAGCTTTGCTCTATAGTTCAGGTATCCAGTTTCCAAGGCTGCCATTCTAGGGAGGCAACCATGGCCAAACTACATTGTACTTATTTATTTAGTTAGCTAGGTAAGTAGGTAGGTAGGTAGGTAGTTAATGTGTGGGTGTTTTGCCTGCATATATGTCTGTGTTCCATGTGTATGCCTGGAGCCTGTAGCAGCCTTGAGAGAACATAAATTCCTCTGTAACCTGAGTTATAAACAGTTGGACACCTATTGGGGAAGCTGGGAATTGAACCCAGTCCTTGAAGTGTGTTCTGTGTTCTTCACCACTGAGCTATCTCTCCATCCCCCAATCTGCATTTTTTACATGGGTTCCAGAAATCTAGCCTTCTTTCTTGTAAGGTTGACTATGTAACTCCTGAAGCATCTCCTCAGTCCTATGAAAACCAACATCTTCATTTCACCTTTATATCCACGCTATTGCTGCTCTTCCTTTTTATGCAGATTTAGGTTTCTGCTCCAAACATGCTTTTCTTCTCTCTAAAAGCTTTTAGCATTTACTGTCCTAAGGAATTATATTTCCTCCTCCCTTTGCAAACAGCTATCCCTTGGGTCAGACTGTAAGAATGGTAGATGCTGCTGTTTAGTTTTTTGGCAGTGGTGATCTTGTCCCAGTCCTTGACTACCCAGTGCTTACTTGTTCTGTTTCCCGAGAAACAGTTCTAATTCTTAAGCCCTCTCTAGGTTCCTGCAAGATTATTTTTGTCCATTTTCTGGAGATTGATATGCTCTGCCTACATGTGTTTTTGGTTGAGATTCAGTTTGTCTTTGTCATTTACCATGTAAGGTGTGTCTCTTGAGTACTATGCCGTGTTGTCTGGCATGCATGAGGGGGAATTTGCTGTCACTACACTACCGTTTCAATGCTTTTCTTTCTCATGTCTCCTCTTTCTGCCACTCCTATTCAATGTATGTGATACTTCTTATATGTATGTCATAGTTCTTGAAAAATCACTTTTGTTTTCTTCCACTCCACTTAACATTTCTGTGTGTGTCTGTGTGTCTGTGTGTGTGTTTGTCTGTATGTGTGTCTGTGTGTGTATCTTGGTATGTGTGCATGTGTCTGTGTGTCTGTGTCTATGTGTGCCTACACATATCTGCCTATGGATGCATGCACTCATACCCAAGCAGGTAGAAACTAGAGGATGATAAAGTGCATTTGTTCTGTCACTTTCTGCCTGTTCCTCTTGAGACTATAGCTGAACCTGCAGTTTTTGTCTAGGCTGGCCATCCAGCAAGCCCCAGAGATCATCTTGTCTTTACTTCCCCACATCCCACAGTATTAGGGGTATAGGTATAAGCAAGCCAAGCAAAGCTGTGTTCCTTTGGTACTGGGAATTCCAGTGCAGGTACTCATGCATGCATGGCAAGCAATCTTACTGAGCTGTCTCCCAACATTTTTTATTCCATTTTTTAAAATTCCTTTGTTATGACCTTAAGGGTATATATCCCCTCTTGAGATTCATCATTCTCTATTGAGCCCATAAAAATGTCATCCTTCATTTCTGCTACAGTGTTAGAGCTCTGTAATATTTCTGCTTAATTCTCATTCATGTGTTCCTGTGTGTTTATTTTCATCATCGGCATCATCAGCATATTAAGCTTGTTTTGATATTGCTAGTGTGATAATCCCAATGCTTCTTCTATATGCAATTCTTAAGTCTCTTCAGACTCTGATTTTATCTTCTGGAATGCAACATAACTTACATTGAAAGATGGAACTGTTATTGACAAAAGAGTTGGTAATAAGCCCTTACCAGTATAGCTTTAAGTTGTAGGGGCAGGGAATATGTTCTGTAGTGTCCCATAATTCTGTAAAAGAAGGTCTCATTCTTCTTACTCATGGCCTGGATCCCTGGAGTAAAGTAGCAAGCTTCACGTCATTTTTTTTCAACATTTTCTTCCTGTTATGTAGGTCTGGATGTCTGGAGATGGGTGGAGCTGGCATTGCCCTCACTCAGGTTGAGTGGGATCTGATAAACCCCAGGCAATCAGACTAATGGAGCAGCTACTCCTAAAAGCAGACACTCTTAGGGGCAGGACAGAGCTCTGATATCTTCCCTTGTCCTTGCTCTAGCCAGAAATTGGTATATTTTTCTTTTGATAGTAACTGTGAGGGCTCCTGGAAGTACAACTAAGTTTGTTGAAGGCTACTTCTAACTGATCTCCTAAAGTGTCCCACATTCACCTGAGTGGGCTGCTCTGAGCACCCAGCAATATGTCAAATACAGTTCAGAGTTTTTCCACATGATGTTGTTGCTTTCCTTGGAGATTTCAGCTTGTAGATTTCTGCTCTGGCAATGATGAACTTCTAGATTAGTGTGCTGTCTTATCAGTTTGCACTGTGCCCTGATTTCCATGATGCAGCTAAGAAAAGTTGTTATTGTTTTGAGTTTCTTCTTCAGCTTTTTTACTTGTTAAGATAAAGTGGAAACTTCTATGCTTCTTAAAAGCAGAAATCAGAGGCTTGCCTTTTATTTCACATGCCACTTCCTTGTGTGAGTTGTATTGTCCACATTGTGCTGGATCTTTTACTCCACTTTCAGAATGAAAATCACTTTACATTGTAAGAAATAGTATTTAATGATACTATTTAACTGGCCTGGACATAACTAAGAAAGGGAAGCATAAAGAAGAAATGGGCTGTAATGGTAAACATTATCAACGTGACAGGATCTAGCATCACTTAGGAGACAAACCTCTGTAGATGTCTGTATGGGATTATCTAGATTAGCACAATTCAGGTGAGAAGACCCACCTTCACGGTAGCCAGCACCAACCATTCCATGTGTTGGAGTGTTAGCATGAGGAAAAGGGAGAAAGCAAGCTGAGCACCAGCGTTCATCATCCTGCTTCCTGGCTGTGGAAACAATGTGACCACTGCCTCAAGCTCCAGCTGCCATGACTTCCCCATCCATATAGACTGTACTGTCAAACAGCAGACCCAAATGAGGCCGTTTGCCCCTTAAGCTACTTTAGTAGGGGCATTTTATCACAGCATCAGGAAAACTAACTAATGGTAGGTCAGATGGGATGATCTGAGCATTTGGAGTAGATGTGGAAGTTCTAAGTGTTTGAATATATAAGTTATTATTATGGAAAGCAATCTGGTTTTATAATCCTTTCTCTTGGATCCTTTTTAAGTCAGTTTATTAATAGTCACATTAACTTCAAGCCTATTGTTCCTTTTCTTTTTGAATATACCTCTGAGATCACAAATCTGTAGTTCTGAAGCATCAGAATGATTGTGAAGACAAAATGACCTGAGATGGTACTGAAAATAGTCAGATCTCTCTAGGAGGACCTCTCTAAAGAGCGGCATCGTCTTATTCTCTTTGAGCTTTCGGAAGTCCTTTCTCTGGACCACACGCAGAATACTGACATAAAAGGAAGGGTGTCTAGTCCGGGATTTGGCTATCTTTCAAAATTTATTTTAGGTACACGACATAATCAGCTTAGAACAGCCTAGCAAGATTAATAAATACCATCCATCCACAATTCTTCCTCCTTTGAAGTTCTTCTTGAAAAAAAAACCAAAGACATGGCTGGGAATATTTTGAGTCCTTCCTAGGGTTCTTGCATGTCTGCTGCCTCAAACACTAGCAACATGGCCTCCACTGGCCACCTAGCATGATGTGGCAAGTGTATTTCCCTGAAATGGCAGCAAGGTTCCCAGATTACAGGTTCTGATCAACTCAGTAAGAGCCATCCCAATTTGACAGTCATGTGAATGAGCTACTCAGCCCCTAATCAAGCCAGATATGTTAAGATGTTCCACAGAGATGATCCTGTCTTGACTGCTCTTCCCTGAGCAGAATAAATGAACCTTCTTTGAGCCACCAATGAATTTCTGGATTGAGTCATTACTTTGCAGTCGTGAGTGATGGGTAGTAGAAATAAACAACAGGTGTTTAGCACATCTTAGCCACCGCGTCACTGGGCTTTCAAGTCCTGTGTACCAGAGGTATTGCAAAGGAGAGCTCTATGCTTGCTATACGTTATTCATATAAAAAATAATAATTTATGTAGCTGGGCAGTGGTGGCACATGCCTTTAATCTCAGCACTTGGGAGGCAGAGGCAAGCGGATCTCTGTGAGTTCCAGGATAGTCTGGTCTACAAGAGCTAGTTCCAAAGCTACAGAGAAACCCTGTCCCTCCCAAAAAATAATAATAATTTTTGTGATCCATGAATTAAATGGTTCCTCAAAGTAAACTCCTTTGGTTCAGAATATTTCCATTCCATAAAATAAATGTCTAATCGATTAAGAGTTATCCTAGAATGATATAGGTTGCCGTATAGTATACACTTCTGTATAATTTTAAGAACTACTCTTCTTATTGATTTGTTTCCATAAATTTCACTGAACAATATCAATGCCATCGGCATACAATGCTAGCATAATGTCAAGGCTCCTACTCTCTGTTCTACAAGCAGTATCTATGTTGCCTGTTTTCCATGATGAAAACGTGTAGAAATGCTTGTAACAGCCTAAGATTTCCCTAGAGTACAGCCCAGCTTAATAGTTATTTCACATATTAGTTAATTTAGAGTTATTTAAGTTTACAGTGTAGTGTGAAGTTAAAGGTAAGTTTAGAATTAAATATAGAAATCAGACTTTTAGAGTTTAGGAAGACTTAAGCAGTCATCTCAAGCTTTGTATTTACCTAAACAGTGGGTATTAAGCATATAAAATCCCAGGAGATTTAATGATTTTTTACCCTGGCTGCTTTTTAGAACCATGTTAAGTGTGCCTTCTTTCCAGTTTATTCTACCATAATTTCTTAGGATTCAGCCTGAACAGTTATGTCAATTTTTAAAAGATTCTTCAAGTTAATATAAACAAGCAGTATTAAAAGTTAGTAAGTTTAAATGAATCATAAGTACAGTAATAACAACAATAATAACATGGCAATAGTATCATGAAAATAATAATCCAAGCAGAATATCCACATTTTTCCAAAACATAGACCATAAACTGAATGACAGCATTAAATAATAGCACATGGAATAAACCTATTTCATTTTCAATTTTATTTCAATAAGTTAGGTTAATTATAGAGGACTAGTTGAGTATGGTAGCAGGTTTGTAATTATCAATGTTAATACTTGATAACATCCTGTTTTAATTAACAGAGAAAAGATCTCTGTATCAGAGATTTTGACAATATTCAGCTAATTCCCTTTTCCAAAATCTTAGTGCTGAACCACATTGCTTTCTGCCCATTTCTATTCACCTTGATTCCATCAGTTAACTATTATGTGGGTGATCAGATTCATATTTAAGACATAAATCACATTCATATTAACAATTTCCATATTAAATTAAGTTTAAAGAAGTTAGTTTAAGAAAAATTGAACAACAGAACACTAAAATGTCATAAATGTTATGAAGGTGTTATTATAATGACTCAAGGGTAAGCAACACTAGGTTGACATCCCTGGGATAGGACAGACTAGTTCTAAGATCCTCCATGACAATGTGCTATTGTGTGAACATGCCACACTGGTCTGAGTGGAAAAGTACTCCCTAGTTACTGACACGAACTTAGTGATTAAAAGCTGACTGCTGTGGGGCAACTTAGACGCTTTGCACAACCTAAAATAAGCACAAATGTTCAACCAAGTTAGTGTGCTCCTAAATATGTCAGTTGTTCAGAATACTTAGGAAGGGATAGGCTGAGACTCTACATCATATAATGGAATGATTATTCTGGTTTCTGGGCACCAAAGAATGTTAAACAAATTTTATATTAACAGGTTACATTCTACCTGCCTTATATATCACCTGTTCAGACAACCAGATGATTAAGCAAAGTCGTTAATCAGTCAGAAGGATTAATACTGTTTAATACAGTCCGACTTGTTTGAATGGCTGAATGACTGCTGATTTCTTTCTTTCCTTGAATAGACAGAATGCATTTACAAACAAGGTGACCTTGCTACAGCCACTGGAGTTAATGGGGGACAAGGTGTAATTTGTTTGGCCATCAATGCACAGGTTTGTTTTGTCTCTACCTACTCTTTCAGGGACCTTTAGAGAAAAGAACACTAGCCAAGTTCCAGAAAGGATCTACAGGCTCCGTTGTTTTCAAGGTACCTGGAAGTGACTCAGATGTCCTGTTAGAATTTGAAAATCGCTATGGTGAGAGACGTAATGGTTAATGTAGGACAACTGTTAATAACAGACTGTGAATAGTGATAAAAGGAGGAAGCCCACTTACTCAATCCCGCCTTCTAAAAATAGCTATCAGAACATGTTTCTTACTCTTTAAACTGTAAAATTTGTTCTTTGGAAGCCTGACAGCCATGTTACCATAGACAGTGCTTTGAAAGGAATTGTGCTGATAATATGTTATATTCAAAGTTCATGCCCCATTGTCAGTATAAGAGGTCCCCCCACTTCCAAAATATATGTTATACCTCAGTTCTTAACATATGGCAGACCAAAAATATAATTTTAGCTAACTTGTCATTAGTAGTAAAGGTCTTTTTTTTCTTTTCTTTTTTTTTGGCCTGGTATGGGTTATCACTTGATGTACTGTTTTTCTTTGTGATGAATGTTTTTTGATGCTACATCAAAATTTTCATTATCTTCATTATCTAAAAAAGCAGGAAAGTTAATGATTCTCTTCTTTTTGCTATTTTATTAATATCAAAAAATAATTTTGCCACTAAATACATTTATGATATATGCCAGTGATATGGGAATAAGTTTTCTTATAGGGGAAAATATGTATACTTATCTATATAATTGAAAGTGATATTAGAGGTTAGAGTTGTAACTCCCTGACAGAAGGCTTGCTGAGCCTTGCATGACCCTGATTTCAACTCCACCACCATGGAAACCTGAAAGAAAGGGAAGTGGGAGGAGAGGGATTGGAGCAAAACCTGGGAATCAATCGTAAATGTAGCCACCCCAAAGAGAAAAAAAATACTGTCCTTAAGCATGTAAAGATGAACTTGTCATTAGCTATAGAGTACTTTAACTTTCCTGGAATATTGGCCAGAGTCTCTAAAGGACAAAAACACATTATAATGACTATGTATTAGAACTTGAAGTCTTCTGGGAAGGCTTACATGGCAAGTGCTGGTTATTACAAAATGGCTGATCACACTGTAGAAGCTGAGAACCTGATAGCTGCTCAGTTCATGAAGGCAGATGCCCCAGCTGTCTCGAGATATGAAAGAGCTTGGGAGATTCTCGGGTCTCCAGTCCCTTTAGAAAGCTGAAGAGATCTGGTTCCGATGTCGGAAATGGACAGAAATCAGCAAGTGCCGGAAACCATGGTTTAAACAACATGCTTACCAACCCAGACAGGCAGGTAGCCCTGTCTTTCCCTTGGACCTCCTTGTATCTTGACTACCCCTATAATGCACTACCAACTGTAAGGAAAGGGTCTGCTAACTTCCTAGAAGGAATATCTATGGGCAGATAGATATCTTAGTTGATTCCTGTTCTAATCAAGTTGACATTTAACTGACATGCCTGCATGCTGATAATTGCACATGGCTATACCCCTGTCATCTCTATGTCCCAGACACATTCAGCTGCCCTCCCCTTTGTGACTCACTCCACTAGGTTGTCCCCTCACATGCCTTGCAGTTTGCACCTATGCATGTGCCCTGAGGCAGACCTTTTCTTTTTCTTCTTTTCCTAGCTAGCTTCTGCTTTAATACAAATTTAGCTCAGCTGTCAGTTGAGAGATAAACCTCAGAAAACTATAGATTTCTTCTGCATGATGTAACTTTTCTCACACTATAATTTTATACCAATTTGTGTAGTCGTTTGATTGCTCCCAGTTTGCTCACTGTCAGTGTCGTAAATGTAAGTACTGTTTCCCCCACTCAGGATCATGTCTCTAGTAACTGAAGTGTGATAGTAGTTGCTTAAGAGGTTTTGAAGTTACCTTATTTTTTATAATCAAATGCCTATAAGAATGAACTCAAAGCTGTATGAATTGTGGAACGTTCTTTGATGTCTTAAGCTTCGGTGTCAATCATTGGAAAATTCTTAGTTTTCTTCTTCCAGTAAGCCTAGAGCTACAAGTTTTGAAAAATATTTATTTCTAGAAAACTGAGAATCCCACTGCTAAGCTTTTAAAGAGAAAATTTAAGGAAAATGAGACTGGGAGGTGAAGAAAATGAAGGTTTGACACGTCTGAGTCATGCTATTTGATAAAGAAGGAAAAATTAAGTTTCGAAAAAACACAAAAATGAAGATAGAACAGTACAGACAGCATTCAAAGAATATTAGTGCTCATAGGAATATACTGCAAGGCTATCAGAACTCTATGTTGTCTTATTTAATTATTCTATACCCTAAATCATGGGTATGTAACTTTTTGACTTATATGGCCAAATTGGATAAAGAAGAGCCCTTTACCCATGAGGAGGAGTAGATTTGGGGGATGGTCTGGAAGGACTTCAGAGGAAAGGAAGGCTGGGGGAAGAACTGTAGATGTAATGTAAAATGAAATTAAAACTAAATTAAAATGAGAAAAGAATTATATGGGTTATGCATTGAGTATACAAGCACCAGTGAAGGCTGCTGAACCAAACAAAAGAAAACAACATATCGGTGGGTAATTTTCATATCCACCATCATAAGTAAGCAAAATGACTTCATAAAATAATCTGACATATGCATTACTGTTTGTACAAAAAATTAAATTGTGAAGCAGATCCTTGAGTGAAATCTTTAATAAAGAAAACGAACATGTCTAAGTAATGAGATTTTTTAAATGTATTTTATTAAAATCATAAAAAATAGGTCAATGCAAAAGTAGTCAGATACTTGACATTGTAGTTGAACACCAATGCATCAATGTCTTGTTTGATGATAATAAATACAGTTATCAATTAGTTCTCAAGGTTCTCATTGGATAGTTTGGTTCTAACTTCACATACAATGTGCTTCTTTCTTAAAGATAGTTCAATATAGGTGCTAACAGAAAGCAATGATGGCCTGAATAAGGCATCCATGAAGTAAGGAATGTATCTTTTGTGAAGATAGGTCCTGTACAAGTTAGTAAAGAGACACAAGCAAATATTTCTTTATGTTGAATGTCAGAGAGAAGCTTTATTCACTCCATTGAAAAATGAGCAGGTAATACATTTATGTAAACCCTAAAATAGAGTCACAAATATATTAAAATATTTTCTAAATAATCTTCAAAACTGTTTTCAAATTATTTTTATCATAATGAAAAGCAAGGGTACAGATCTTTGGCTGTTCACAGGCCAGTGTTTACCTTGTCAAAATGCAAAAAAAATATTTGCCTTCATTTGAGTTTGCTCTAATTTCATTTTCATTAGGAACACTTATAATTTAAAATGTTATATGACAAGAAGGTTTTTACCTTGAAGATTCATAATTAATTAACTTAAGTAATTGGTTAATGTGCAAGGAGAAAATTCTTGTAGAGTCCCACCCTGAAGCAATGAACTACAAGCAGCCTCTTTCATTGTCCAGTGCTGAGTGGTCAGCCCTGGAGCCATAAATACATAGCAACAAAAACAAACTCAGCAATTGTATCAATTCCAATAAAAATAATGATCAAAGAAAAAGCTATCACCTTGAGAGAGGTGGGGAAGGCGTGTGAAGGATTCAGGGGAAGGCACTGAGGAGGAACTTGAGGGAGCAAAGGGAAGAGGAAATGTGATATCATTTTATTTCAATTAAGATATATTTTATTTTTTCTTTTTTATTGTTTTTATTATGGTTTGCATTTTTCTCCATTTCCCTCCCTTCCACCTCTTTCCCCTTCTACCCTCTCCTGTGACCCCCATGCTCCCAATTTACTCACGAGATCTTGTCTTTTTCTCTTTCCTATTTAGATCCTTGTATGTCTCTCTTAGGATTCTCTTTGCTGTCTAGGTTCTCTGAGGTTGTGGACTGTAGGGTGGTATTTCTTTGATTTATATCTAAAAGCTGTTCATGAGTGAGTACATATTATATTTATCTTTCTGGGTCTGAGTTACCTCACTCAACATGTTTTTTTCCTAGATCCATCCATTTTCCTGCAAATTTCAAGATGTCATTATTTTTTATTGCTGAGTAGTACTCCATTGTATAAATGTACCATATTTTCTTTATCGGTTCTTTGGCTGAGGGGCATCTAGGTTGTTTCCAAGTTCTGACTATTACAAATAATGTTGCTATTAACATTGTTGATTAATTTTACTTAAGATTTTCTGAATATTCTCTATGGTTGCTTTCATCACAGTAAACCAACAACTGTATTCTCTAAGGAGTCAAACTGATAGAAGAAAGGGTCACTTGCATATGTGTATATCTTCTCGCCAGAAATTCTTTGGCAATGTTGGCATTTCTGGAAGTTATTACATCTTGATAAGAAATCTTAGGATTTGTGTCTAGCACCTTAATTTGAATTTTGATTATTAAATATTAAATCTTATGAGGATATTAGAGTTAGAAACTACAGTCTTATTATGTGAATACATTGGCTTATCGTTTCTCTAAAAGCCATGCACTTAGAAGTATAACTGTACATACTCCTAACTATTTTTGGCAGCTATTATTTCTCTACCAAAGTGTTAAATTCAATTACCTGCCACAAAATAAACTCTGTGATGTAACCAACACTGAACTCAAGTGACAGAATATGGCTCTCATCCAGATTATTCCCGTGATCCTTCATTCTACCTTCTTACAGGGACTACTAAGACAGGCCTATACTCTCAGCTATTTCAGAAGCTAAGGCAGGAGGATTGCAAATTTCGGGCCAGTTTGTGAGATCTATAAAGATCTTGTCTATAAACAAACAAACTATGGATGTGATTGAATGGGGAGGTTCACACTGAGTACATGTTAGGCTCCACATTCTACTCCTAGTGCTTGAAAAGCTATCAGCAAACACAAAAGACAATTGAACCCTAACTGTAACCATAATCTAGATCACTCTTGTGAAAAAAAGCTATATCTTCTATTTAACTTTTATGTTTCTTGGATTCAACCATATCAGTCTATATGTATTACTCATTTATTTATGAGCAAATAGTATTTCATTAACTAAGTCTAAGTTATTTCATTATCTAAGTTTTAGATAAACCTATTTTAACTAAGGTGGACACTTAGTTTCTTTGTTTTCCCTATAAATTTCCTTTGGCATATACACTCATGCATTTCTTGGGGCATAATATAAGGAACAGAATTAATGGAAAATGGGTTGTCCATATGATCCTGCCTTCGTTGATATTTGAAGTGATTCAAGAAGGAGATGTGTAGATTTTTTTGTTACAACAATAGCTCCAATACCATATCTGTAAGAGATATTGAAAGTGATTCTTTCATTTGTATTTGTCTATACACAGTGTGCACAGCATGGTTTTATTTCACCTGTATTAAACATTCTAATTCATAAGCATAGCTTGTTGTACACATGCAAACCTTGTGAGTCTGGCTTCAGTATATGTCCCGGAAAGCAGAGACTGTGTTTGGCGGGGCTCTGTTTTTAGGTGACTCTGATGTACAAATCATGGTGCATGGTTTTAAGGAGAATCTCACTTACTTCTAGAGCTCTCTTAAATGATAACACTTGGGTAGGAGACAAAGCACTGGAAAAGGAACAGTATAAATAAAGTTTACTGAAATAGGTTAAAAAAAAGATGAAGGTCCTGATGTAGGATTCCCCTCTGTATGCTATGGATATGTTTTATTATCATTGGTTATTAAAGAAGCTGTTTCAGTCAATGGCTTAGTAGAGTAAACCCAGGAAGGAAATCCAAACAGAGATATACAGAGAAAGTAGGTGGAGTCAGGGAGATGCCATGTAGCTGCCAAAGAAGAAAGTTGCCAGCTACCATCTAGGACCTTACCATCTTCATGGCTATACACAGATTAATAGAAATGGGTTAATTTAAGATGTAAGAGTTAGCTAAAAATNCTGTATGCTATGGATATGTTTTATTATCATTGGTTATTAAAGAAGCTGTTTCAGTCAATGGCTTAGTAGAGTAAACCCAGGAAGGAAATCCAAACAGAGATATACAGAGAAAGTAGGTGGAGTCAGGGAGATGCCATGTAGCTGCCAAAGAAGAAAGTTGCCAGCTACCATCTAGGACCTTACCATCTTCATGGCTATACACAGATTAATAGAAATGGGTTAATTTAAGATGTAAGAGTTAGCTAAAAATATGCTTAAGCTATTGGCCAAAGAGTGTTGTAATTAATATAGATTTTGTGTTATTATTCGGGTCTTTGCTGCCAGAAAACGAACAAGCAGTCTCTGCTTATGAAAAAGCCTCTCTTAATTTTTGCAAAATTTTCTTTTCCAGTTAAAAATTTCTCCACTTTTTTTATGTTGATAATGAGAAAAACAACCAATGGCTCTCATTGTCTACACATCTTACTTGCAGATTTTGTTCTATTCTGTATAACAAAATGATTAATACTTTCAGTGGCTCCTGTCTCAGTAGTTAAAAGAATTCAGTGTTCTAGAAAAAGATCCCAATTCAGTTTTCAGCACCCACAGGGCAGCGTAGAACCACATATAACTCCATTTCCAGATCCAGCACCCTTTAATTGCCTGCAAAGACAATGTATGTGGTGCACATACATACATGTATACCATATTCATATACACGTAAAATAAAAATAAGGAAATTTGTAAAAACACGATTGATTTATTTTTATTATATATCCTCTGCAGGTGAACCTGACTGCATTTCTTTGGGAAAAATATTTTTATTGTTGCTCAGTTTTGTTTTATACTCAAGATTACCTATTTCTCTTTCTTTAGTCTTCAATAGGAAAAGTCAGTTGAGCTTCAAGTTCCCAACACCAATCTCTTCCTTATTTATTCTAGAGCCAAAAACAACCAAAGGTAGATCCAGATGACAAAGCAGATAAGAAAAGTACAGTTAAATTCTCTCTAATCTGTTTCAAAATGAGAAAGTAAAGACAGACGAATACAGGCCTCACCCAGTGCCTTGGTGGCATTTACTGGTCATAGGGCTTCGCAGGAAAGAGGAGATTTCTATGGAAATGATAATCACCCTCCTGTGAGCATGAGGAGCTCATAAAACCAGAGGAGTTTGGAAAGGTCAGCAAGCAGGGATAATTATCTCCAGGGACACATTTCTAAATAAACCTGAGAAGAAGGAAGGAGGGAAGGAGGGAAAGAGGGAAAAAAAGCTCAACTCCAGGAAAGTAGAAATGTGCAAATTGAACAGTTTTTGGATTATTATTTAATTATAGCCATCAATCACCTTACAGCTGCATCTCCTAGTACCCCAGAATTCCTATCTAAAGCCATATGATCCAACCAATGGAGAATACACAGGCCATTAGCAATCCCAAGGATGGGGAGCAATATGGAAGATATTAGCCTAAACAAGATTTTCGGGAACTACCTAAAATTAGATCAGTCCAGTCCCTCTTGCCACAAACTCTAGGCCCATGGAAGAGTAAAACTCCTTTTAATTACCACAGTAAGCGCTGCCTCTTCTTCTCCCAGGATGGACGTGAAGTGACGATCATTTTGAAGCGCTTCTCTTTCCAGATGCTCTTATTTTAGTTTATATTTCCACTGATGTGGGAAACTGACCTGCAGTTAGTCCTTTTATGAATGTGAATTTATGGTATCTGTAAATGAGGACCTTTTAAAGTTGAGCATTTAGATACAGATTTGTTCCATTAATTGGCAACAGGGGATGCCAACAAATGTCTTCGGCGTAACTGTTATTTATGAGGTTTTAGAGTGCTTTAATTTCTTTTTAAAAGGGGGTTCATATTTTCTTGCTCTAAATTCCATAGCTTTTTAAAGAATTAGATGACTTTAGTCTTTTAAGCTACAATGTGTTGAGAAAAGAGAAAAATGTTTCAGCCCTGGTAATCCCCCCTACCATGCCAGATTTATCTCCCACTAGGTACCCAAATGCTTCCTCCTCTTCTCAGGAAGATAATTGCACTGGGGTTGCAACCAGAGAGAACTGAGCTGGTGCTAAGCAGTGGATATAAAAAGAAGTGTTGGCTGGTGGGAGCAAATAGAATCTGAGACTATAATCTCTGCCCTTGTTTCTTTTTGAAGCCATAAATACCCAGAGAAATGCTCTATATGCATATAGAAATGTGTATGCCATCCTGCATGGTTTTGAACTTGTCTTAATTTCCAGGTATCCTATGATTTCAGTGTCCTGACTACTTGCCACTTTGTTTTCTCTAAACACGGCTTGCCTTGCCCTTCAAGATCCTTTGTGTTTTTCAATATAATGATGTTTCATTACCTGTTTCCCCAACAGAGTTCATCTGGCGATTTAATGATCAGAAACATTCAACTGAAACACAGTGGGAAGTATGTATGTATGGTGCAGACAGTGGTGGACAGTGTTTCATCCGCAGCTGAGCTCATAGTAAGAGGTAAGCAGTGTTAGCTCCTGTGTTATCTAAATGCGCTCCATGAGCATTGCTCACTAGAGGAAAGCTGTAGTGAGATACTACACAAAAATGCAAGGCATAGTATCAAGGTTATCCCTGACACCCATAAGCCAGAATATATGACAATAAGAATGTGTTCATTCAAAAAAATAAAAACCTCAACTGTTCCCTTCAAATAGTTCTTACTGTAATTGGCATTCCACAGCTGCTGCCAAGCCAATGTGTTTTTGAGCATGTCATTAATTCAACAAATGTATTCAATAGGAAAGAGAGGGTGGTACACATGTGTCTGCCTCCAAAAGCATTATCCAGAGCAATGGGAAAATTTGGCAACCTGGGTTGCCACCTAGGGTACTGATTCACTGGTAGGCTGAAAAATAGATGTCCAAAGCATATCACAGAATAAAACACATTGACGTAGCAAGCCAAGTTATGTTTCACAGAAGGCCATACCTCCCAAAGCAGGGAACGCTGAATTTATAAAGGTACTGGGATACCACTGAATAGAGCATCATTTTGTAGCTGGCACCTGTAGTCACATAGTATTATGAACCATAGCTTCCTCTCAAGATCTCTCTGCTAATAATGGGAATGCGGAAAAAAGTGGTAGTTTTATTGCCTGTTAAATGGCCTCTTCCCTTAAGTTCTTTTGAAAGTGGCATCAAGTTGGAGGTTTTAAAGTGATGGTGTAAGCCTCTTTGCTTTGGTAGAAGAGGATGACATTCATGGGATGCTCTTTGCATTCTTGCCTCCTTTAGGTTCACCTGGACCACCAGAAAATGTAAAGGTAGATGAAATTACAGACACAACAGCCCAGCTCTCTTGGACAGAAGGTACAGACAGCCACAGTCCAGTTCTATCCTATGCAGTCCAGGCTAGGACACCTTTCTCTGTGGGCTGGCAAACTGTCACAACAGGTAAAGTAGATGGGAGAAACAGAGGGCAGCAACTTAGAGAATGCGCACCAATTGAGCACTGGCACAGGCTGGCTCTATATTATCTTCTGAACTGTTCTTTTGTAGTACCTGAGGTCATTGATGGCAAGATGCATACAGCTACTGTCGTGGAGTTAAACCCATGGGTGGAATATGAGTTTCGGGTAGTAGCCAGTAACAAAATCGGAGGTGGAGAACCCAGTTTACCCTCAGAAAAAGTAAGGACTGAAGAGGCAGGTTAGTGCTTTTGTTTTCTGAGTAATGGGTTAATAGATTTACCTGGGTGTATATTTCCATTAGCTTTGATCTCCCAGCCACCAAGAGATCTGTCTCAGTAACCCATTGTCACAGTGATATGACCTTTCTAATGGTAGACCGCCATATTGCATTTTTCAAAAGAAACCTGATGTGGTGTGGCATTTCAGGAGTTCAGTCAGTTGCAGGTGATCATTAGTGTGTGTTGAGTGAATATGTTTTTGTCACTTAAGGTTATAATTACTATCTGACATAACTCCCTGTTAGCAGGGGTAACATTGTTTCCATTTATAAGAAGCACTGACAAATTGGCCTGATAACACCACTGGGAGCTATGCTGCTGAGAAAACTCATTCTGCCACCAAACTCAGCAAATGCACGCAGGCAATTGATGAGTAGGATATTATGGCTCCATAAGTGTCAGATTAAGAAAGCATCATTTTAAGAATTTATATGAGGCAGTTATTAACACGTGTCATAAGCTACTTTCACAAATCTAAAAGCATGCTTTCCTTAAAACCCAGAGTTAACAGGTAAAGCTTCTGCTGAATTAGAGAGGCAATTGATGGGCACATCAAGACTTCCCTTTCCAAAACCAGAAATGTTAATTAAAGTGAAGCATGAGATGCAGCAAATGTATCACTTTAAGCACTAAGCCAAAGGAGAATGGATTATGTTTGCACATTGTAAATTCCCCTTTCCCCAGGACAGTATACCTGATGTTGGTTCCAGGTATTGTGGGAAACTGGTAGCATGTGTTCTGGCTATCCTCTTTATTCATTCACACAATGTGTTTTTTAGGGTCCATCTGATATGTATCCAGCAAATGCAGCAGGGCATATTACAAAGGCCCTCCATAGAATTTAGATTCTAGTTTCATCTTAGAATTTACAAACCAAAAGGTTCTCAGCATGAGTGAGAAAGGTGATATCTGTGGGAGTTTTATCAAGAACACTTCCTTAGCAGGACCTGAGGGTTCCAGTCTCTGTCACTCTTACCAAGAGCCTGTGCCATGCTGAGACTTCCAGTCCGGAAGAATCCATGCTGAACTTACTCTCTGTCAATCCTGGGAAATCATTTTTCTGTTACCTTAATGGGAAAGAAGCTTTCACTTGGGTTATATTTTTCCTTACTGTTTCAGAAATTTCTGAATCATTTATGATTTCATGTAAATAAAATAATTTGATGACTTTATCAAAAATTTTCATAAATGCATGTGATTATAAATAACTGATGCTAGCACTAACAAGATATAGAAATGTATATATACACATGCGTCTGTGTAATGTGTCAGTGTTAAAACTCTTAATGGTATCTCAAATGAGTAAATGAATCTCCTTGCAAATATTACCGTATAAAAGTAGGGTTTTTTTCTCTGTGTCTCTGACCCACACAGCTCCAGAAGTGGCACCTTCTGAGGTCAGCGGAGGAGGTGGAAGTCGATCTGAACTAGTAATAACCTGGGATGTAAGTGTCTGGACAACATCTTTACCATCAGGGGATTGCTTTTCATTCAATTATCACATCCTCCTGCAGTATACTGATGTTGATTGTGATGATGATGGTGGTGGTGGTGGTCATGGCAGTGATGGTGGTACTTTTGCTAGTGGTAGTAATACATAGATACTGGTGGCACTGATGCTGGTATTGGTGTTGGTTTGAGTGACATCATTTCTGGTGGTATTAGTGCCAGCAGTTGTATTGCTAAGTGATGCTGATGGTGATAAGAGTAGTGTTGTTGCTTATTTTAGTGTTCTTGTGCTGACGGTAGTACTCATGTTTGCACAAGGAAATATGGAGCTGTTGATCATGTTGCTGATAGGTTACTGTTGCTGCTTTTGATGGCAATAATGGTGCTAGTGTTGGGAATATTTTTGAGTCTGGTGCTAGTAACAGTACAAGGACATGGTGTTGCCACTGATGCTGTTAATGGTGCTAAAGGTTTGGAGAGTGCTGATCATTCATAGTCTCTGTACCTGTGATGGTATTAGCAGCAGCGTTGACTGGTGCTCCTGTCTATTTTAGTGATTCTGGTGGTACTCATGCTGCTTTTGACAGTGATGGTGCTGTTGGTATCCTGGGTGCTGGTAATGTCCATAGCACTGGTTGTGCTGCTGCTGCTGCTGCTGGTGGTGGTATTGATATGGCAGTAACAGTAGTGCCAGTGGTCTTGGTGGCAATGATGATAATTGTGCGAGGTATTAGTGATGATGCTTCTGGTAGTAGTACTGGTTATATTAATTCTGTTACTGGTAGTACTGGCAGCACTGATAGTTCTGTGCTGGTGGTAGTGCCAGTGGCATTGGTGCTCTAACAACACTGATAGTACTGGTGGTCATGTAGTGCTGGAGATATCAGTAATGCTAATGGCAATGCTGATAAAACTATAAATGTCATGGTCCCAGTAATGGTGATGTTGTAGTAATGATGCTGCCACTTATCCAAATGATGCTTGTTACTAGAGCGTTCTCTCCTCCCCTACAGTTTCTGAAGAAACATGCAGAATTTTAATATTAATTGCACACTGTTTGGCCTATTAGCTCAGAATTATTATTAACTAGCTCTTATTTTAACATTTAATTTAAATTAACCTATTTCTATCCATCTGTGTATCACCACTTGCCCTGCGGCTTACCAGTGATGTGCATACATCTTTCCCCTTTGGTGGTTAGATGGCATCTCTGACTCTGCCTTCTTTCCCTGTCTCTCTGCTTGGATTTTCCACCTCGCCACATTCTGCCTGGTTATGGGCTAAATCAGCTTCTTTATTAACCAACGGTAATAAGACATATTAACGGTATAGAAAAGAGAGTCCCACATCAGAAGCTACTTCTAATAGTGGTATTCTTGATGTTGGTATTGGTGTTGGTGTCGATTCTTGTATGACCAATCCTGGTGATGGTATTTGTGTAACTAGTGATAACTCTAGTGGCCTAAGTCACAGTGTTGGTTCTATTGACGTTATAAATGGTGGCGGTGGGCTTCATGCTAATATTTCCAATGTTGCTGGAGCTATGGATGATGTTTATTATGGTGCTGGTAATGGTGCTCATGGTGTTGCTGCCGGCACTGTTTTTGGTGATATTGGTGGTACTTACATAACTAGTACTGATGCCTTTAGTATTGGCTGTTCTACTGGAACTATTTGGTGGTGTTGGTGTTATCAGGGGTACTGCTGGTGCTGGTGTTTCTGTAGAGCTATCGGTGATAGTAGGAGATCTAGGAATATGAATGTAGGTCATACAGGGTGCTCTTACCAGTGCTCTTAAGAGATGCTGCTGATTCTAGCATTTCCAGCACTGATGGCAATATTGGTTCTCATGTTGGTGGAACTGCCTCATGGAGTTATGCTGTTAATTTTGGTGTTGTTGGTAGTGATTATAGTGGTGCTTATAACTAAGATAGTCCTGGAACTGGTCCATGGTACTACAACTAGTAGTGGTGGTGCTGGTCCTAGTGGCATTGGTACCAATGGTACTGCAGCTCACTTTGCTGCATTCTGTGGTAAGCACATTTTCTCTCATTTGCACATACTAGCTTCATTCCATGCTCACAATGAGGTATCAGTGAAGACAGCAAGGCAAGGAAATAATAAACAGTTTGATCAAAATCACATAGTTCTTGAATGCAGTACTGAGAATCAGGCCCTAACAATTGACTCTTATTTACTCATAATTTTCCATGCAACCCTGTGTGCCCCACTGATATCACACAGACCATCATGTGCTTGGCTGTCTAGATTCTCTCTGGCCATCCTCTCAGGCTTGACTTCCTGTCACAATTAGGAGACACTATAACAATGAATTTAACATTTAAAAGACACTGACACTAAATTCTCGGTAATCTGCAGATGGTGCTTAAAAGTAAAATATCATTTTCTTGCAGTTTAGTGTAAGTAGAATCTTTTACTTAATCACATGCAGCTTTGAATTTAATGCATTGTTTTCACTTCCTCTTTCTCTCTAATTTTCTGTACTGAGTCATAATATCCAGGTATGACCTTTTCTATAAAATTAGCATTTAGAGATTTGATTGTTCTTATTTGTCTTAAAATAACAGGTATTCTTGAATGAAAGTTTATGTTGTTAGAAACTCAGACTTGGACCATGTGATATTCTAATATCTGAATAGTTATAGAAGATGTAAGTTAATTATCTTGATGCCTATGAATGAGTGGCATGTGACTGTCTAAAAGCCTCTCACCTGACTGTCTCATGGGTGCTTTTGTCATTTTTAAAATACATCTGCTTAATTCCATTTAAATCATTATTTAACGACTTTTAAATCCACAAATGATATCTCCATCATTTTTGCCCTGACCTTATGAATGAGGATGATTTAATATGTCTTTTCTTTGTAGCCAGTCCCTGAAGAACTACAGAATGGTGGAGGTTTTGGGTACGTGGTTGCTTTCCGCCCACTTGGGGTTACCACCTGGATCCAGACAGTGGTGACATCCCCTGATAACCCAAGATATGTCTTTAGGAACGAAAGCATTGTGCCTTTTTCACCATATGAAGTTAAAGTGGGTGTTTACAATAACAAAGGTGAAGGGCCCTTTAGCCCAGTGACAACAGTGTTCTCTGCAGAGGAAGGTATGGAAAATATAAAGTCTTTAGTTCCAATCTGATCAATGCATTATTTTAAAGAAATGTCTTGAAAGTTCTTTGTGGCTTCAGATAAATTTATTTTTTGTTGTTTTTTTTGTTTGTTTGTTTGTTTTTGTTTTTTCCAAAAGAGCAGTCATCAGAGCTGTTATTAGATTGCCAGAGCAGATCATAACAATAAACCATTCCTGACTAGAGATGTTAGGACTCACATGATGGTTACAGAGTATAATAATAAGACTCTTCATGAGGTATTCCAATCCCGAGATTCATCTTGTGAACTATGGGATACTGTCACCTCTCAAAGTTCATTTTTCTTTCTGGTGTGAAAATTAGGCAACCCTTCAAACTAGCCTGGCCCAGAGCTGTGAACAGTATTTCCTGAGGCCTCAGCAAAGGACTGAAGCATGATGGGTAATGAGAACCAGGAGGTTGACATTTAAGAGCTGTGTGTCTTTGAAGGATGACCCCAGCTATTGTAGACACTTGCAGACGTCACTCAGAAACAGCTCAGTCCTTCTGACTTGCTTGAATACCTCCTCAAGAAATCGAAACACAGTATTTTCTTTCCAGCTATCTTGAGAAAATGGTAATGAAGTTAGGAGAACCAAGAAAAATTGCCATTTGAGGTATTGACAACTGAACATTAGCCCTGTTATCAAGGTCTATCTCATACTACAGTGTATGAAGCACTCAATGTCTACCATGCATTTTCATTTTGAATTTTTTGATAAAGGTTGAAGTATAGGTTCAATTATTAGTCTCCATTTAGAAATGAGAAAATAGAAGATTGATGAAAGATGTGAATGAATTTGTTAAATATGTATTTAGTAAATGGAACAGCCAATTTCATCCAGGGAACATTGGCCTTAACCATTCTTAACTTAAGAAATATGATAGCATGTTGTCTCCCCTACCTCTCAACCTGGTAATAAATTATAAAACATGGTTCAACATTGGTGATTTAAATAATAAATATTAGCAGTTTTACTAACACTCCCCACCTCCAGTCTTATGTTTTCATTTCCATTAATAGGGAGGAATGAAAATGGTTGTACAAATCTTTTCAAAACAGAGACCCTAATGTTTATAGTCAGATTCATTTTCCAGAAACTATCAGACTTATAAAGGCAGAACAGGGTTTAAGTAAGAGTGATGAGCCAGGAAGTTTACAAATACTGCCTACCCATGCACCTAAGACCTGAGTATTGTGGGTGGAAGGAAGAAACATCCAGAGGCTTCTACTTATTTTTGTCTTGCTCATTTCTGCCCTGCTGTTACTGTTAAATTGTCCCATTTGCAACAAGATGCATACTAGAAATATGTTACAGGACCTCAGTAAGGCAAAGTGAAATCTAACCAATGTACCTCATAGAATCACAATCCAAGGGGCTCAGAAAATGATCTAATGCTCTAGACACCAGTACTGGCTTGATTAGTGCTAAGTACTCCTGATATCCCTGCCCCAACCCTGAGAGTTTCTGGATAGAGAACCCACTGTGCCTACCCTTAAACCCTGATTCTGTTTCAGCCTCATAGAGCTATGGCCTAGGATCAAAACCATTTAATGCAGAGATGGATTTCAAAGAGAAGAAATGTCTGCTAAGAACCAATATTCTGAGAAAAGCAAAATTTTGAGAACCCCATAAAATCCAGGAATATTTTTAAATTTAGGATTTCAGATGATTTGTCAATTGAATGATCAACATTATCGTATTCCAATTCCTGTTTCTGAACAGAGCCTACAGTAGCCCCGTCCCACATCTCTGCCCATAGCCTGTCTTCCTCAGAAATTGAAGTTTCATGGAATACAATTCCCTGGAAGTTGAGCAATGGACATTTACTTGGCTATGAGGTAATTGTTTTAGAATTAATGTGTTTTTCCATGTTGCTACACCGTGTTTCATTTGAAATTCTTCTTATCGTCAACATCTTAGAAAAATACTGTCTTCAGCTGAAATTTTCTTATTGGCAGGTGCATCTGAATATTTAACTCAGCCAGGTAGGTAGAAATAACAAGTTGGGTGGAGAAGGCTCATATACTAAATATGAAGGAAAATCATGTAATCAAAATCTTCTATGTGGATTCTCTAAAATAATAAGATCAATTGAACTACAGCACCAAATATATATATAATTTTTATGTCATCATGAAAACATATTCCTGTTTTTTTGTTCTATTCTCTTGGTGTTCTTGTTACATTCTAAGATTCTCTTCTACTCTCTAGCATATTTAGCTGTCTCTGACATAACTCTCACTTGCAATGATCTCTGTATTTGGTGAAATAAGAAGATATATCTACAGAGAGGAAATCTTAAGACCAAATAAAATGCAAGTCAAAATAAGTTAGCAAGAAAATAAATGTTTGAGTGGAAAAGAACATGCCATTTTTGTAGGGTCTACAAGGGCAGGAAAGCTTAACCAAGAAATTAAAGAAAAAGCAAATAAACATGGAAGGAGGGAATTCCCACTGAGCACGAATGATGTAGATATCCCTACAGGGATCCCTTGGAGAATGGTGGCTTCAGAATAACACAGTGGGACTATCTCACACATGGTGCTGAATGATAAAATAAGCCAGTGTTTAATAAAGAACAGTGGAGCTCAGAATTAGAAAAATGAAAAAACAATATTAAGATTTCTTTATCAGCAATGTTGTTGGAATAATAGTTTTGATTTTAGCTTTACCCACATCTGTCTTCTTACAGTTTCTATTGCTGTGATAAAATATCATCTCCCAAAGCAACCTGGGGAGGAAAGGGTTTATTTCACTCTCAGGCTACACTCCATCGCTAATGGAAGTCAAGACAGGAACCAGGAACCAAAGCAAAATGGAAGAATGGAAGAATGCCACTAACTGACTTGCTTCTCATTGCTTGCTCAACTTATTTTCTTATATTATTCACCACCACCTGCAGAAGGGATGGCACAGTGATCTTGGTCCTCCCATTTCAACCGTTAGTAAAGAAAATGACCATCAGACTTGTCTAAACAATCTGATGGCATTTTCAACTGAACTTCCTCTTCTCTGACAACTCTACCTTGTGTCATGTTGACAACAAAACTAAACGACCAGCACACGACCTCTGTGCGCAAGCAGGTGATTTGGACAGGATTACAAGGGCATGTTTGCTCCACATAGCTGTTTCCCCTTCTACTATTCAGTTCAACCACAGGTGTTTGTCCCAGGGTGGTCACTTGACCTCAGGCAACTGATCTGTAAAAAGTCCACCACAATCAATGGAGTTCTTATTTGACATATTTAAGTAAGTGGGGTAGGCATTATACCCATCGAGGTTCTCTGTCAGATTTACAACTTACTTCATATTTTGCAAGCTAACACTCCAGGCATGCCGGGCAAAGCTGGTCAGATGAGAGCAGATATACTCCTGTGTGACCCTGAAGGATAAAGCAAGCAAGAGCTTATAGAACTTTAGAAAAGAAAAGAAAAAAAAAACAGAAGAACCATTTAATAGCTACCTGAGTCTCAAGTAGCCTTGAGATTCTTTTCCACTTTGCCCTTCTCATTAAAGTCTCTTTGTGTTTGAACAGCTCTGAGTGTTTCCACTCCTTGTAACCAAACACGGCTTGACTTAAATAAATATTAACAAGTGAATTAGAGAAAGGACGGGCACCAGAGCAGTGACGCTCAAGATGTAGATAGTGTATGGGCCAGTTCCCCAGAATTACCTGGGGTTATCAGTAAACATGGGCTCTGCAAACTCTCCTTAAAAACCACTGGATGAAAACAGGTAGGTAATGTACACGCTTTAGTAAGTGTTTGGGAAGGTGACAGCTTCCCAAATATGGTTGAGAAATGCTCTTTTAAGGAAATGGAGGTGGAGAGTGAAGAGTGTATAATTCCATAAAAATACAGCAGGGACATGATCCGCCTCTGAAAGGAGGCCGGAGAGTAAACTCCAAGAACACAGGCACCTGACTCTGTGAAGCAGATGTAAGCAGGGGGCCATGATAAGGCAGCAGCAGGATCTCCCAAGGGTTAGAGAACTGACTGTGGCAATGGCAGCGAAGCTATATGGGCTGCAAGCAGGAGCACTGCTGGCAAGCAATGATGGTAGAGCCCGCCCCTGGTATATGAGCAAGTCATAAGCTTCCTGCTTTCCAGAAGTTGAGCAAGGTAACATGTGCAACGTATTTTTCATAACATATGGCTCTTGGAAATAAAAAGCCAGTTGGGAACTATGTTTAAGGGGACTATTTAAGATGTTTATTTGCCAATTTTATTACAGTAAATAGTCTCAAGCAGACACTGAGTCTAGGCTTTCTTGCGTAATGAGAACTTGAAGAAACTCAGGAAGAGTTGAGTCACCTGACCTGATACCTACTTGCCTTCCTAGAATTCTTTCCATAGTGTAAGAAATGTAAGTAGATGCTTCTTTGTATCTTGGATGGTACTGAGGAAGAAACTATGGAAAAATTTTGGTCTTGGTGGAAAACGTTCTTTTTTAAAGCTCCCTAGCAGTTCCCAGACTCATGGCAAGACCACAGAAAGGGGCACCTGTGCTCTGGCACTCAGCAGTGATTACCTGTTCACCTAGATCAGCCCCGCACTGGTCCAACTAAAGTATCATAAGAAGTTAACCTGTCCTAGCTTTGGAAAACGAGCCCAGGAGCGACTGTAATTGAAATTCCCATAAGAGGGGCAGGACAAAGGATTCTGCTTTTAATCAAAATTAGCCAAAGAAAGTCAATGCATACACTTGACACTCTTAGGAAAAGGAAATGCATGCCAGCCTTGAGTGCTTTTGCCCTTTACAAACAAACTGCAGGATCATAAGTCCCAACATGACTGTACCTTGTCATTCCCTTAAAAGAAATAAATGAGTACTCTGTACTAGACTTAAGAGCTTATAAAACATCTTGAGAGTGTTGGATGTTGGGAACTGTTAGCACAGGACATTTACATGTTGCTTATGCTTGTGTGTGTACACATATTTGTAAAGGAAAGCTGATGTTGAGTGTCTTCCTCTATTTCTTTCCACTTTCCATTTTTGAGACAGGATCTCTCACTGAACCGAGAGCTCATGAGTGCAGAAAGACTAGCTGGCCAGTAAGCCCCAGGTAACCACTTGTTCAAGCCTCCCAAACTTGGAGTTTTAATCATACAAGTCAATTAGAGAAATGGAAGGCACCCAAGCTGCACCAGCTTTCTGCATTTGATTCTGGGGATGGAACTAAGTAGGGCACATGAGCTCTGTACTGACTGTGCCGTGTCCCCACCACTGATTTTTTGGTAATATATAAATATAGCTGCTGAAGAATCATTCAGAAAAAGATATTTTATTGAAAACAGATTTCATGTCAGAGAAAGCATGCAAGCATATGATTGACAGAAAATCAAAGAACCCTAGTGGAAGCCACTACAACATCTAGTGGAGGTTAGACCATTTTCATGCAATCAGATCTTCCTAGGTGAGAGAATAGGCCCCATATGGGACAAAGAACTTCACTTAGTTGCTTGGTCCTATTTCCCAAGTTTTCAGGGTAGTATAAAAAACAAAAGATGATTGAATTAATACAGTTCAGACTTGGCTGTTTGGGAAGTGAGGTTCAAAATATTCATAAAGTTTTCCAAGGGTCACTTAAAATAAAGATAATACTAGTCAATAACTCACAGCCTTATTTGGGAAATAAATGAAAGAAAGCCCTTGCCCATCCTTAATACATGGGGAGGTGCTTAGTCTTACTGAAATTTGATATGCCATGTTTTGTTGATACTCATGGGAGACCTGCCCTTTCCTGAACAGAAACAGAAGGGGAGAGGACTGGAGGGTGGGAACAGACTGGGAGGAGAGGAGAGAGGGGGAAGTACGGTCAGGATGTAAAATAAATAAATACATTTACTCTTTTTAAAAAATCAGCATTTGCTAAAACTGCTCAAGGAGACTTACAGCTTCCACTTTCTGTTTGGAATGTTGAGCTTTGGATTCCAATTTTAGTGAAAAAAATTAAAAACAAAGAAAGAAAAGAAAAGAAATCCACTGTGTATCTAGTGTGTGATCCCAGAGCTACTGTCCCTCTTACTGGTGAGGAGGAGGCAAGGGATTGCAAGAACAGCAGTAATGGGACTTTTTATATAAACTTTTGGGTCAGGGTGTGTTTGAATTTTACTTGTGAGTGCAGAAAGTAACAAGCAGGATCTTCAAATGTAAAGCATACAGTGTCCAAAAGAAGCCATGATTGAAAATGTATTCAAGTGCATGATATACACAAAGAAAAAGAAAATGAACTAAGAAAGCCATGAACTGGTGGGGAAAATGTTAAAAAATACATTTATGTAATTCTAGCCTGATAAAAATATACCTTTTCTTAAAATCAGAAATTACTTAAAAATTCATCTGGAAGGATAAATGACTTAGTAGACTAATTATCAGTCATGTGACTGAGTTTGTGGGTTGCCATTTCCCAAGTTTGACTTTGAACTTGTTAATAGCTCCTGCCTCCCTCTCTTCTCTGTGAGGGCTAGTTATGGCCCATGTTGCAACATGTGTATATGTCGTCATTAATATCTAGACTTTCTTTATAATTTCATCAAGATTAGTTGAGAAGTTCATTTCCTTGGGCTCCAATTTACTTCATCTACTAAGCAGTTACAGTTGACCTCATGTCTTTCCTGGTGCCCTTTGGATATGAACAAATAGGCAGACATGATAAAGACGAGGCAGAAACCTGTAGGGTTGTGAAGGTTTGGTGCCTGAGAAAGAGAATACAGTTCTTACATGGTATATGATGATAATGTCTTCTTCTTCTTCTTCTTCTTCTTCTTCTTCTTCTTCTTCTTCTTCTT
>LOJH01004529.1:18417-39373 GCA_001685095.1 Ellobius talpinus | reverse complement strand
AATCACAGAAATCCTGCCTATACCTCCTGCCTAGCTATTGGCCAATCAGCTTATTACCCCAATCACAGCAAATATCCCACAAGGCAGTCTTTCAGTTTGGCTAGGAGCTTATCTTACAGTTCAGATTACTGATTTGTTGTTGTTGTTGTTGATAGAGTTCCATATTTGCAAGAAAACCAGATGCATTTATATGAAGAGAAATGCCAGTATCTGAATAGTTACATGTTCATAATTCTAGCATTTAATGTGAAAACAAACACTGTAAAAACTCAAACATAGTAAATGGTTGTAAGGCATTTATATTTGTGTTTTTCTTAAGGTATTTTCAAAATTTGGAAATAGATATATATCATTTTTGATTGCATAGTTAAAAAGTGCTAATGTATTTATAAATTCAAACTTTTAAGTAATTGTTTTCCAACTATATTTCTCCAGTCTGAATTTGTACCTGATGCATCTCTGCAGATGGGGTTTTGGTGGATGTGTTGCTGAAGTCTATTTCTACTGCACTCCAGGTGAAGTGGGTGCTGTGAGTCTAGATATTGCGCCATTTGTAGCAAAGTGTCTTTTCTTTCGTTTTCACACTTACCTGTGTGCCTGTGTGTGCTGCACAGTGTCTGGTGACTTTCTGTGGCACACTGTGGCACACAGGTGTGCTTGCAGGGGGTCACCAGACAGCATGCAGGAGTTGGTTTTTGTACTATGATGTCTTAATCTTGGTTTTTTTAGTCTTTTGACTTTTGTGGGGCGGGGGGGCACTACCCAGCTCCCAGATAAATCATACACAGAGACTTATTCTTATTTACTAATGCCCAACCTTAGCTTGGCTTGTTTCTTACCAGCTTTTCTTAAATTATCCCAACTCCTTTTGCCTCCATGCTTTATCTTTTCTTACTTGTATATATCTTACTTTCACTCTGTGTTTGCCTAGGTGGCTGGCCCCTGACATCCTCGTTCTATGTTGCTCTCCCTCTTTCTCTTTTCTCCATTTATTCTCTCTGCCTACCCCCCCACACCTATCCTCTCTCCTGTCTCACTATTGGCCTTGAGCTCTTTATTAGACCATCAGGTGTTTTGTACAAAGAACCACAGCTTCACAGAGTTAAACAAATGCAGCGTAAACAAAAGCAACACCTTTACATCATTAAACAAATGTTCATAGCATAAACAAAAGTAACACCCCTTAAAATAATATCCCCAACAGTTTTGATCTTAGTGGTGGAACTGGAGTTGTTGAGCTTGGTAGTAAGTGCCTTTACTACCCCTTATGTCATTGTGCCGGCCCAGGAAGATTTTATATGCCTGACTAAAATCCCTTTTACATTTCTGTGAAAGCACACATCATTTCCCATCACAACTGACAGTTTTCCAAGGCACCAATGACAGTTGAGCCAAGCTAGACATTTGTTGGTAGAGGAGAGAGTGGCACAGAGGAAGAAGAGCAGGTGTTAACATGCTTACTCTATTATGAAAAACATTGAACGTGGTTCAAGTTCTGCAAACACTAAAACATTTTTACCCAAAATACATCATTTATTTGTTTATTTTGTATTAAGGGAATATTAGTTGGAATAGCATGTCAGCTCTGTGACATACCTTCTAAACACTAGCCTAACAACTGAACTGCTTTAAAATTTACTGAGACAAAATCTCCCTTGCAGTAAACGATGTCAGTTCCACCATATTGAAGGAAGTAATCCACCCAACTGTTCATTTCTCTCACTGTTTTGCCAGGTTGTCCCATTATATTCAAGAGTTCACAAAAGCTGCAGCTAGAGTAGAATTAATTAAAAGGGAAGCACAAGGCGCATTAAAAAGTCTCACATATAAAGAGTATATTATGGTGTACATATTAGCAACTCAATAAGATTTGGGGGTTTTGTTTGTTTTTATTTTGCCATCTAAGAGGACAGTCACTTGTACTAGGACTAGGTAGCAGTGCAGCTGACAGTGTCTACTATCAGGTAGTAGACCTCTAAGAGGACGGTCACTTGTACTAGGACTAGGGAGCAATGCAGCTGACAGTGTTCTCCATCACTGTTTCTTTGCTTTGGTAGAAGCATCACAAGTAGCACAAAGCATAGCAAATAATACTTCTAATTTTATTGGCAACATCAGTGTTAGCATTAAAGTCTTTTTGCAACTTGTTGTTCAACTCAGTGTGTACATCAATCATTTCCAAAGAATGTCTTTCTGCTACATCTCTAAATTGTATTTTGAGATGTTGAGGGAAAACTGCCTACCCTTCAAGTTCCCTCAAAGGTTATGAAGGTGGTTGCTCTTGGATTGTCTTTCAGATCCATTTTGAGCCTCGGTTTCTCTCAAGAAGGTGACACAAATACTGTCCTTTGGCATTTAAATTGGTAAAAATGAGGTGTTGAGTAGTGTGTGTGTTTGTGTGTGTTATTTAAATAGTACCTTAGGCAACTGACAGATCTAACCCCCACACCATAAGTTCCTCTAAAGCCCTCCAGGCCCCACCTCATCCCTCAGAGGCAAACGGTGCCCATTAGCAAGGTCACTGGCTTGGTTGAAACCCACAATGTGGCTGCTACCACAAACTCTGGAACGGTATTTCCAGCAGGTGAGAGATTAGTTGGAACAAATTGGAACCATTGCAGTTCAGCTATCCTGGTTTCTTTCAACCTGTTTTTAAAATGTCGTCATTTGAATACACAGTCTAAGCCCTGCGGAGCAGCCCACAGCAGGTTAATTTGAATCGTATGAAGTGTCAGTGCCCTTGGCTGACATGAGTTCTGTTCCATGTGTGAAGCCATAATAAATCCATTCCCAACCGAGGAAAATTCCCCGTGAGAAGCTGAACTAATCCCAGCCTCACACTGGCATGCTAGCCCTGTAATTGAAAGCAGGGCACCTGTTCCTGGACAGTTAGCCTACATAGGGAAGAACCGGTGCTGGTCAGATATTTTCACACTGAGAAGCCACTTGTACTTCACGCAGCTCAAATTCAGCTGTGGAGCGCTCTCTCTGACATCACACAGAAGTGCAGGAATGTGCTCGCTTGAGCCCACCTCAGAGTTTGTTAGCCATAGCCGTTCTTAACTTGGAGAGCGCTTTTTTAAAATAATTTAATCAGAGCTGACACGTGAGCAGAACTGGTAAGGACGCAGCCTTTTCTAATTAACTCGAGGTCATTTGTAAGGACATGTGGCTCCCTAGGATTTTTTTTCCCACTGATCTTTTGCAGAAAAATTTCTGAACCACTGTCACTTTAGCCATGAAGTGATGTTTAACCAATAACAAAGAACAAAAGTGTCCAAGTGGGGTATCGTTCTGAGCCATAAGTAATGAGATTATATCAGACACAAGTTCCGAAGTAGTTGCCTTTCTTTCCAACTATTGTATATTGCTTCATAGTTGAAGCTGCTGAGCTGGGCTTAGGTTGTGTGTTAAAAGGCTACTAGGGCCTTTTTCCTCTAAGAGTCTCTTGTTGAGTCTTTCCATGATTAACATGTTCATTAATTTATCCATTTAGTTTTTCTCATTCCTTTTTAGTTTTGGATTGGTTTCATATCTCCCTCTCTATATATATATATGTGTGTGTGTATACATATATATGTGTATATATATTAGATATATATTTATAATGTTATATATTTATAAATATACACACATTATATATAATTATATATAATCTGTTTTCCTTTACTTATTCATAATCTTTTTTTATTTTCTCATACATTGCATCCCAACGACAATTTCCCTTCCTCTGCTCATCCCAGCTCCCTCCCCCATCTCCCCAGATCCCCCCAGATCCAATCCTCCTCCATTTCCCTTCAGAAAAGAGCAGGCCTCCCAGGGATATCAACCAAGCATGGCATAACAAGATGCAAATAACACTGGGCACAAACCCTCATATCAAGGCTGGACAGGGCAGCCCAGAAGGGAAAGGGTTCCAGGAGCAGAGGGAAAAGTCAGAGACAGCCCCACTCCCACAAGAACATTTGTTGGGGTACAATGTGTAGCGCGGGACGGTTGGAGAAAGAAGGCTCTCTAAGATGAATGTTAAGGTCTATGCGGCAACAAGAAGGTCCATCCTCTCTGAACAACTGAACCCCCAACAGCCATACAAAGGTATATTTACTGTTACACAAGTATTTCCTCATACCAAGGTCCCTAATCTAATTTACATGTCCTACTATAGGAGAGCATCACATGCCCCCAGGACAATATTACAAGAACCTCAAGTATGCCTGAGGTGTCTTGTGATCAAAGTCATGGGGTGGCTACAATGCCCTTCAGCAAAACCATCATTGTTTTCCACTAGGATTCTTTACTGTTTACTACAATAATTCTTCAAGATCAAAGTACTTCAAGAAAATGGCTGTTCATTCTAATGTCCATAATACAATAACTCTGGTAACTCTACCCTATTTTTTCCTTCCCAGGGAGATGTGTGTTCCCCTTGAGCCATCATCCTTCTTACTTAGCCTCTCTGGGTCTGTGATTGTGCATGGCTATCCTTTCTAGAATAACAACCAAAAGTCATAATTATGTTTCTAATCTGTCTTCTTGTATGCTATGGTTTTACCGATTATAATTTAGTTGCAGTTTTTAAAAATTTCCTAAATATCCTCAACTGTTTCTCTTCTGTGGACCTATTGGATTTGAATTAACATGTATACATACGTGTTCTGAAAAGTAATGAAACAGCCCTAGGTACAGTGACATGCCATTCAGACGGATTTTATATGGGGGTAAAGTAGAGGTTTAAATCCCGTGTGCGTGTGTATAAATATGTGTGTATTATATTAGCTTTTCTTGGTGGAACTCTGCTCTTAGGTTCTGCTGTTACTAAATCAGCTACTCAATGGGATTTAATTCAGTGTTGTTTTAAACGTTATTGGTATGAGGGTATATGTAAGATAGGCTGAAGAATCAGGAACTCAAGGTCATGGTCAGCTGTACAGTAAGTTCCGTGTGTCAAAGGCAGGGAAGGGGATTTAGAAGAAATTCCAAGAAAAAAAACCTATAATTTTGGCATTATTCACGTAGTTGCTCTGTGTGCCTGCATTGCCTCACAACTTTGCAAGTATAATCTGATGACAACTGCAGAAGTCCCTTCTCTTTTTTCACCTTGTTGGGTCCAGGGTCCAAGATGAGGTGGAAACATCTTCATCCACTGAGCCATCTTACTGATCTTCTTTGGTGGGGGGATGGGGGTGTCAATGATATTATCATTTTTATTATATTTTTTATATTTTTTTCATTTTACATACCAACCATAGTTCCCCCTCCCCCTCCTCTCTCTCCATCCTTCCAACCCACCGCCATCCACTCCTCAGAAAGGGTAAGGTCACCCATGGGGAGTCAACAAAGCCTGGCATATTTAGTTGAGGAGGCAGGACCAAGCCCCACCCCACCTCCCTCTTCCTGCATCAAGACTGAGTAAGGCATCTTACTGAGTCAGGAAGATTCAAAGTGAAAAGGAAAATATATCTGAAGTCTAAACAATTTCTTTTTCTTGATGTTGCCCTGGTACTTACTTGAGAAGGCCCTTCCTCTAGTCACTGGAGTCTTGGCTCCGGTTTGATCCAGTTTTCTGCCACTGTAGGGCTCACATGTACAGTTAAGAAACATAAACAAGCCAATAAAACCCTAAGATCCTTTGTTTTCATTTCCTGAGCATATGGGTTCCAGTGTCCAGTGTCAGCATATTATCATGGTTTATTTCCCCATGATTTATCTAAATGAGCAGTAAACGTGATGTTGAACTGCCAGTCAAGGAATGGACTGAGGACTTCAAAGCAGGAGAGGTTTTCATTATTATGTAATTCATAATTTTGAAAGTGGATTTCATGTCAAAAGTGGATAATATTTGGGTGTTTTTCATTTTTTTGAGACAGGATCTCACTATGTAGCCCTACTGATTGGAGCTCACTATGTAGACCAGGCTGGCCTTGAACTCAAAGAGATCTACTTGTCTCTGCCTCCTGAGTGCTGGAATTAGTGTGCAAATTACCGTATCTGCCAAAATGAGTGTTTAACAAGAGACATTCCTTTTGGAAGATCACATATAGGTATGTAATATATCCTATTTATATCCCCCTCCTATTACTACCCCCATCATATCTCCTTCCCAACTTGGTGTTTTTGTTTTTGTCTTTTAAATAACCTCCTAAGTCTAATTAGTGCTGCCCATATGTGTATGGACTTGGGGCCATCCACACAGGCATGGGCAACCTGCCAGTGCTCTCTCCAAAAGAAAAGTGATCTCCCAGAAACCATCAACTGCTATTCACTTCTTAGCATCCGAAGCCTTTCCCTATTCTATGCTGGAATTTTCGCTCTCTTGATTTTGTGTAGGTAACCCAGCTGCAGTGAGCTGCTGTGGAGCGTCATGTCTAAAGGCCAGTGTGTCACAGCTCTCCTCCCCATCATCTCGCTCCTACTCTCTCTGTCTCCTCGTCTGGGGTCTATGACTGAGCACTCGCGTTGAAGAGCAGTATGTCTCTGTATTAACCGCTACCCTCTTCCCTAACCAGGTTGAGAGCATCACAAATCTGTAGATATAAATACTTATTAGAGAGTTTGATTGCGTGGCCACTTAGCAAAACAACATGAATAAATTCTCCATTAGGGCCTGTGACCTCCCTAGCCATGGGTTTCTACCATGTTTGTAGTACCAGACATGAATTCCTTCCTGTAAAGCAGACCTCAAATCTGATCAAGAGAGAGTTTATTGCTCCCATAAAGTCTTTTGCCTACTGAACCCATCTTGCTTATACGGCAGGTCATTGTTGCAGTCTGTAGAGTCAGTCTGGGTAAGACTACTGATGTCTCTTCTCCCAGAGAGTGCTCTCAGCTGTATGAAAGCTAACCTGCAGGGATAGTTTCCTGGTCAGTTCACATTGATTTTTCTCCTCTATTCAAACTCCAATTTAAAAAAAATGATTTGATTAGCCTATTAGTTATTAACTTGTGTTTTTCATACATCCTTAATTTAATTAGTGTACTTCCTAACCCTACATTTCTCCTATCCCCTAATCCCAAGTCCACTTAAATGTTAGTTCTCAGTATTTTCCTTTCCCGGTTCTTTCGTATCACAGCTGTTGTTCTCTCCTTTTATTGTAATTTTTACTTGAGTTAGCAATGCATTTTTAGAAGGGGCTAGTAGATTATAAGTGAGAAAAGTGGAGAGGGGGACACTGGGGCCAGAAAGGTTCAAGCAGATAGTATGTGTATGTGAAGAAACAAACTGATTTTTAAATAAGCCTTTTGCCTTTTTATACCAGTTTTTCTCAAATCAAATCATCTTTTCCACCCCTTCCTCTTGCTCATCCCTTCCATTTCTGTGGTGTTCAGATTCTTCACAGCTGCTAATGCTGAGGGCGGGCTTTGTTGCGTCCTCCCACCCCATGCTCCCATCTCTAATCCACTCTCCTTTAGTTAAGGCCTTTGAAGTGGTCCTGCAGTACACTGACTTCTGGCCTCTGGGGGCATGTGCCACAGGCCCTGCCCAGTCAGCTTCCAGTATCCCTGCCTCTAAGCTCCTCCTACTCAACAGTTCTAGGTCAGCCTCTCCTGCCCAGCTCATGAGTCTTGCCCCTCCCCCCCCCGCCCTCAGCATACCAAGTCAGAACTTTCCTCACTCCTTCCTTCTTTGGGCCTTCCTCTGTGTTTCCTAATGTGGGTGGTGTTTTTTGTTGGTTTGTTTGTATTTAACCTGGTTCCTGTTTGCTTGTTCACATGAGACTGTTGTAGTGAGTTTGGTGCTGTCCCATCAGATGCAGGTGCCATCCGAAGAGCTGTTTGTGTGACGCTGGCAGTCACTGGTCCTCAGTGCCTGAATTCTGGTAGGTTGTAAATATTGGCTTCCTGCTTCTTGGACTTCTCTTTGATAGATTTATTTTAGCTGTCATCATACTGAAAAGAGAAAGAGCCTCTCACCTATTATTTGGTTATTCTGTGTATCTGTCATCAAAAAGCAGAATAAATGCTTAATTCATTCTCATTATTTGTCCATTTCAAAAGTGAGTTGGGTTTCTGTCTCATCCCAGCGATGGCCAACTTGTTATTATATGGTGTCATTTTAAACTTGTTCTTTTTAATGATGTTCAGATTGTAGCATCATTTGATGGTAGGAGCCTCTCTTGACATTTTGAGTCCTGATGCTCACTCCCTTGAGAATTCGTGCTTCCTGTTCTTCTCCCATGTGTGGTCTAACCCCCCCAATGCGCTGTAGTCTATGTCCCTTCCCTGCTTGTCATTCTGCTCTCAGTGACTGCTCATGTCAGAAGCAGCTCGATAATAAAAATCTCACTACACTGTAAACTCAAAACAGCGTTCTGCTCCCTCTGGAAGGTCTAATTCATTGTCACTATTGAGAACAAGACAAACAAAAATGTAGGCACCAAAGAAACTCCAAAATTGTTGGAACCTGTGATATATTGAGCCCCTCATTAGTTTCTTCTCTTGCCACAGCGACAGAATCCCTAACACAAAGAACTTCAGGAAGGAGAGGTCCATCCTGGCTCAGGATCAGAGCAGGTTGGTCTGTCTGCAGGGCAGGCAACAGGAGCATCTCCTGTCCGTGGTGATGGAGGCTACCCATTCATATCTCAGTGAGTCAGGAGCAGAGGAAGGGGTTCTGGATTCAGCTGACTTTCTCACTCCCCTTCATATCCAGGGCAGACCCCCAGTCCATGGGATAGTGCTGCTCGCTCCTGCCTCAGTCAATCCTCCCCAGAAACACCCTCATGGGAGCTCCCACAGGTGCATATCACTGGACCGCCAACCAAAATTAACAATCACACCCTCATCTAGACTTCCCTGAGAAGAGAGGCTCACTGGATGAGTTTAATCCAGTACATGCGTGTTAGAAAACCAGTGCAGTTACCTTCTAATCTTAACTTCTATGTCGTGGTTTGAGTTAGGACAAGGAAGCAAATTAAAAAAAACCAACCAGTTCTTTATCATAAAAACAAGCAGCTAAATAACCACCCTGGTAGTCATGGTACCAGGCTACAGGGAGATCAAAGAGTGCTGCTAGGTCATTGATCTCACGTCTGTGGCCACAGCAAACAGGACAGAATATACCCAGTTCCACGTGCTGTACTGCACTCAGGTGTGTCCCTACTGGAGACTTAGAAGTCTCACCTTCAGTGAACACACATCGATTTCACTCTCTTCAGCAGCCTTCTAGGTTTCTGGGTCTCAGTCCTCCGACTACACAATCTCCATTGTCCACTATCATCAGGAATATATTTATTCAAACAATGTAACAAAAATCAGAATTTGAATTATTGGGTAACAGAAAATGTATATGATCCAGTAATAAGAGGTAAGTGCATTATAGCTAAGTAGTTAAAAAGGTTTGGCCAAAATTATCAGGAAGTCAAGCTGGTTGGTGCATGTTACTGCTGTATTCTGCGCTCACTCCCTCACACAGGGCCAGGGATACCACTGTCCGTCTGTGTAGCCATCCTCCTGAGCTTTAGTGCTCTAAAATAAAATCTTATCCTACAAATAAAACTCCAAAGGAAGGAACACTTAACAATGAAGCTTTCCTTCATAGATGTTAAGATCTGAGTATAACAAGCCATATTGAACCCATTGGTTTTTTTGTAAAAGATTTGAAAATACATCATAAATGTAAGTAATATAACTAATGGCGCAAGTCAAGTTGGCACATTTTAAATGAGAAAATAGCTGGAACCGTTTTCAGGAAACTTCTCCCATTGGTGTTTGGTCCCCCACAAGGTGTGCATTACCGTAAACTGAGGAGAGTCACCCTTGAGGTTTGAATCCCCACTGTTTTCATTATTGTAATATGATTCCTTCCCGTTCACTGTTAAGTCACCTTGCAGGATGATGGAAGCATGAAATAACTGTAATTTATTTGTATTGGTCTAATCTCCTTTTAACTCAATAGTCAGTCCGTCATTCTGTTTCCTGGTAGCTGTTGAGAAAGTTTGAAAGGGTAATTAGGATCTAGTAATTGACAGCCAGGGGTTTATTTGGTAACTTAAAGATACAAAATATGTTCCAGGCTTGGTGAGAAACTTGATCTGGCAGACAAGATGACTCAGCTGGGACATTCCATTACTATATTTTCCTAAAATCTCAACTTTGAAAATAGTCCATTTATTAAAGTTCAGTAAGGATTATGAAAAAATTCAAAACTCTCAAGATCAAGAATCTGATAATAATTGGAATAAAGCCCACATTAATAGTCTGTGCTGATTTAGTTATGTTTACGGTTCGCATGCAGCATTATTCTATATAATCCCCACTGTGTTGCCACTGAAAACGTTTCTGAGTCTGTTTCTTTCATTTTTGTTAGTGATGAGTTTACTGTATTTTAGCAATTTTATGGCCCAATTTTTATTTGTATTTTTCTATGTTTAAACATAGCATACTTTTTCTTACAATTTTTCCATTTCTAAAAATATCCTCCTTGTGCTTGTGAAATTGAAAATGCTCATCATGAAGGTACTAATTTTCTGCCACACACACACACACACACACACACACACAATCTTAAGAATGTGGAAGCCTATTGACGCTTGGTAGTACAACTATCAGGAAAATTTACTGAATGAGCAGGCATGACAGTTGTGATGTCAGTGGAAGAACTGAGACATGCTGCTGAGCTTTCTGCACCAACAAGTGTGCACGTTCCAGGCACTTGGAGGGCTGACTGGCGGAGGGGTGCTGCCCTGTAGGGTGGTCTCACCTCATTGCCTCTTGTCCAGAGGAGGCTTCCCCAGTCAGATGGTCAGCTTGTACAATAGCCTGTTCTTCAGCAGGAGGGCTCTATGGGTCTCCCTACAGGATACGTATGTATATATACAAGCATTTGTTTTTTTTAATGAATAACTTTAGTGTTTTAAATATCACCATTTTTCTTTGGAAAGCTAGCATTACAATTACCTTGTGCTATGTATAGCTCTCAGATTTCAGGCTTCCTGAGAACTTTCTTCAGTTGCTGCTCAGTGACGAAGAGAATTTACTTGTGATATCACATTTGTCCTCATCAGATACTAAAGGACTGACACACAGAGCAGCCTGGACATGACTGCACAGGGTCACGGCTGGTGCTTTAGGGCCAGGGAGGAGCTCTTGCAGCCGACTACTCAGTGGCATTGGAAAGTCCCTCAGAATCCAGCCCCTCCCCCAGGTCAGCAGAAGCCACACTTCACACTCAGAAGTCAAAACTGATGTCTGAGAATGGAAACACTCTGACATGATTTTCATATTCCGAGGAAGCTGTGCTTCTGATGTACTGAGACTTAGGAGTGGCCTGTGTAAGAATGCATGTCCCATGGCACTGCTCATAGTCCTGTTTCTGCCCTAGAACAAGACCCTGCTGATCATGTCTGCAGTGGCAATCTCCTCTTAAAAGAAAGACAAGAAGACAGGAAACTGTACTTGCCCTAATTACACAAGTGCCTTCTCACTTTTTACTGTTGTGTGTGAATAACTTTAGGCCGTCCTTTCATCTGCTTGAGGAAATGTGTCTTTCTAACTTTAGATTACTCAAAAAATTATATTTAGTAAAATAAAGTCAATAATATAACTCAGATACATGTATAGTTGAATATTACCAAAATGACTAGGTTTTTAGTATGCATTTCTTTTTCTGAATTAATAAGAATTTGAATTCTACTGATTTTTTACAAAAGTCTGCATTTGACATTTATTTTGTCATATGATCACAATGTGTAAAAGACTGTATTTATTCCCATGATAAAGTACTTAAGATTCCACCAAACTTACCTGTGCTTTTGAGTTTTACTAAGTCAGCTTGGGTTTAAAGCTCCTAATTTTCAGCTGCTACATCTTATGATGTTAATAAATTTAATAATAGCCCTATAATTTCCCTGACATTTAGAAATGGTATTGCATCATTCTCAGATTCTGAAAAGGGGCCACCATGACCTCACCGTTTATGGTTCAGAATAAATGTTGAACTGTCTTGTGTGGACTCTGGGAGAAGTAGAAACTTAACTTGAAGAGCACACTGAGGCTTTGGGTATTCCCTCCCTGGGGGAAGTCTGGCTCCATGTGAAGTGAGCTAAAGGTGGACCTGCTAGGCCCACAAGGTCATGTAAGCCCATTTTATTAGCCTTTGTGATAATCTGTGAGACTCAGATATGGAGGGGGTCTTTCCTATTATCCATCGGGTACTCAGTAGCCATCAAAGTAATTGTTTTTCATTAATATGCAACAAAGTTGCCTTCTGTTGTACAAGTCCATGAATTTTATGAGACATAACTGCATAGCCCTATTAAACAGAGCCACATACCCCTCTTACCCCTACTTATTATACTGCCATTCTCTTACTCTACCTTTAATGTACCATACTTAATAAATTTTAATTTAGTTTATAAATTTTTAAAACTGTGAATCATGCTTTTCTGTGCCATCTACAAGAATTGTGTCTTATCTCTAGAACGCCAAGACTCCTTACTTTTCTACCTGGAGACTCACCTATGTTTCTCAAAAAATTTTATATTCTACCTTATACTTAAATCCATTACACATTTTAAGCTAGTTTTTGAATGAGGTTGGGGTCGAAGTACTTGTTTCGTTTTGTATACATATCTAACAACACTTGCTAATACAACTTTGTTTATTTTGTGTAATTGCTTTTGTGACTTTTTCAGAAATATGTGTTTGTACCCTTTCTGGATTCTATGTTATGATCAATGAAACACGCACACTTCACAGTCAAAAAATTAAAAGAAAACACAATAATATACATAATCCACACTCTGCGTATACTCCATCTTTACATGGCTTTTCTCACTCTATTAATTTTTAATATTTATTGTATTATCTTTACTCCTTTAATCTATGACTGGCTGTTTTCTGTCTCTTTAAAGACTGTTTTATTTTTATAAACCATTTATTTTCTTTTATGACTCTATTCTCTCTACATACATACATTTATCCAACACTGTGACCCATTTAGAGGTCTTTTATGTATGAATCTGTCCTATTGTGTATCTGTAATTCTCTACTGTCCAGGAGCACTTCTTAAAATGCTAAGCGCTTCTTAAAAACTTAAGCTGCTCCATTGCTAGGGGAAATACAGCAGTGCCTGATTGCCCCACCTAGCCCAGCATGGCAGAGATATTTGCTGCCTCTGAGAGCCATGCTCACATCCCCATTTTTAGGCACACAGCCAGTCTATGTTGCCATTAAGCNACTGTCCAGGAGCACTTCTTAAAATGCTAAGCGCTTCTTAAAAACTTAAGCTGCTCCATTGCTAGGGGAAATACAGCAGTGCCTGATTGCCCCACCTAGCCCAGCATGGCAGAGATATTTGCTGCCTCTGAGAGCCATGCTCACATCCCCATTTTTAGGCACACAGCCAGTCTATGTTGCCATTAAGCAAGTTGTAGAATTTTGCCCATAAAAACCATTTAGATGCTCCATAGCAAGACCTCCTTAGAGTTCATGCTGGCAGCATGGCCCAGAAAGCCAGCATTCCAAATTTGTGTGGCTTTTTTCCTGCTACCACTGAATCAGGAAGATCTCTCTTAAAGGAGCCGCAGCATGCCACCAGCAAGCAAAGCCCACTTGGGAAAATAAATGTGGCTAAACTTTGTTTTCTAGTGTCTAGAATTTCTTTTTAAGCTTTGTCAGGTTTTGCATGGATTTAGCCCCACATTGGGAGTCAGTTTGTTGGAGGAGAGCCACTTGTTGGTTCTCAGCCACTTAGCCCCAAAATAATCACACAGAAACCGTAGTATTTAAATCACTGCTTGGCCCATTAGCTTTAGCTTCTTATTGGTTTACATCTTAATTTAACCCACCTCCTTTAATCTGTGCATCACCACCAGGTTGTGGCCTACCAGCAAAGTTTCAGTACATCTGTCTATGACAGTGGCTCCATAGCTTCTCCCTTGACTCCTCCTTCTTTCTCCCAGCATTCAGTTTAGTTTTCCATGCCTGCCTAACTTCTGCCCTGCTATAGGTCTAAACAGTCCTTTATTAACCAACAATATTCACCACATACAGAGGGGAATCCCACATCATTTGCTTTTCAGAATCTCCCAAGTAGCCATCTCTGGAGATTTTACAGTTGTCTTTCCAGTGGGAGAGACTATATTCCTCTCCTCCTTGGGTTCCTGAAACAGTATTGAAGGAGTAGATGCACAACAGAGGAAAAGTGTATTATGTGCTTAATAATTTTGCTATCGGGAGTGGTAAAACAAGCTAAAACCAATTTTCCTAGACCCAGAAATTTTATTCATGTTCTCATCAGGACCTGCATATGTTGTGTGGGTAAACAACCATATAGAATTTATATTTTTATTGATAAAAACAAATTACAACAGATATGAATGAAGTCTCTTGTGGACTGTAGTTGTGCCTAGGTGGGTACAGCTAGTTTCCATCTAAATGAGTGTGTCATTTGGGATCAGCTGTAATGTGGAGACTTTTTAAATAGCCTGCTTCTAAACTCACTCCAGTTGTGCCTTGTGTTTGCAGGATGGAGAGCCCCAAGTCCTGACTAGCTGTTGTCCAACTGTAGGGCCAGCATGTTTCTTCTCACCTTCCTTATGCTTCTCATCTCTAACTTTCCCTGGTATCTCTTTCATGTGCCTTTGAAAGGCACACAAGATTACGTCAGCCCCACTAGATAATCTCCATCTCTAACCTGGGACCTTGAGCATAACCATAGACTCTCTTTACAGTAGAGCAGTATCTCTATCTAACTCAGTAGTCAGGGGATGGGAATCTTGGGGGGGGGAGTTCATTATTAGAATTCTTCCTGCCACAGAACCAGATTAGTTATCTTCTAAAATGTTCCAGAACCCAAACACATGTTTCATGTTGAAGCCTGATGTAGTGTACTGAGGATGTAGTCTTCTTAAATAGCAGGACATGCAACTCATATAAACACAGTATACAGACGTAGAACCCCAAGGAGGAACACATGCTCCACCTTGTGAACGAAGTTCTTAAAGAAAATGGTGAGCAGTATTTGAACATTAGAGGTTATCCAGACACAGTAGAGATACATTGTACACATGAACAAATGCCTCGTGTTAGACATAGTAAGGACCAGGAGAAGTGAGTTCTATATATGGAACCTTTAAAGGTGAGACAAGCAAGAGCTACAGCTTAAAGGCAATATTTTTTCTACTATCAAAGGAGCTTGGCTTTTTATATCATAAATGAATAGGAGTCAGTGAAGAGTTGTAAGCAGAGGTAAATGTCATGACCTGTGCTTGGGTTCTAGAGCCCTCAACAGAGCGAGAGAAGAACTTAAAGTATAGACACATACAGTAATGCTGGGATTATCTGGGGTTCTGCTATCACCACAGCCTAGAACCTCAGCATTTACTAGACACAGTACAAAGGGAGTACTTGGCTTGTCTCTGTAGGCAAGCAGCCTCAAGATGTAAGTGTGGGAGGAGAAAGCCGCAGTTGCTAGTGTTTGTACACAACTGATTAGCAGCTTATAAAACAAACACCACTTCAACTCCTGAAAGCTTTGCCACCCCTTTCAGCCTGACCCTTATGTGGAAACTACTTTATAATGTCCCATGGGTCTGAGACCTTGGACTCCTCAACATGGCCACGCCCATGCCAACAATGCACCTTCACCCAGGCCTTCCTATGCTTCCTTCAGGTACACCTACCAGGATCACACCCAAAACAAGTACTTTAGAAATTGCTCTCTGGCACTGGATTAAAGGAAACGCCTGGGCAGAGAAATCAGTTAGTTGGCTTTATAATAGATGAACAATATCAAAGACGGGGAGGAAAATGAAGAGTGGTAGACATGCCAGAGAAAAGAGGATTGGAGTCAGACAATGTGTTAGAAGTCAAATGGGCAGAACTTATTTGGTATTTGATTAGGAGTGAGGAAAGAGAAAGTAGAATGAGGATCTAGAAAGTCGGAGTTCTGATCTGAACCGTAAGACTGGCTGGTTGTGGAGCCGTTGGCTGGCACAGGTGGCAGCAAAGCAGAGAGGAGCTGAGAGCTGTTCTGAGGAACTGATTGACGAATCCTTGTCACCTCAACTAAGTGAATCATTTTAGATTCTCTCATTTTCTTCTTTCATCTTTTTCATTCTGTTTCAATTCAAACAACAGTTTAGGTGCTCACTATATAAGGTATAAGACATCCTGCCTCCCCATCCTTCACAGTTGGCTGAACTGTGATGAACACCCAGGCAAGTGTACAATAGTGTGTAGCAAAATATAATTTTGGAAGCAGTGATGACATGCTCTGCACTTATAAAAGGTGGCCTAGAAATAACTTTAGAACTGAGTCTCAAAAGACAAGCAAGTAGCCAGAGTTACAAAAAAATTTTATCTGTGTTTCGGTGGGAACACAGTGATAGTTGAGAAATGGGAATCCATCTCAAGGTAATCGTTGGCAACTCTTATGTCTACCTTCAATAGAAGTTATACCAATCTGCAGTCAGAGAAAAATGGATCCCTTAGGTCTGCCAGTTGACTTAGGGCCTCTCTGGGCCTATCCAGGGTAAGTGACTAAGTCATTGCTATGAGTACAGAATGAGTACTTTTAAGTTCGAATTTCTTGTTATAAAGCCAGGGGGTGGGTGGAGCACATAACTTATTAACTTTACTTTTATTTGTTCTCATTATTGTAATCATCTGCTAAAATTGTTCTGATTCTCATTGTGATAAAAAGTCAGTGTTACTTGCTATGAGGCCACAGAATCTGAGGCCCATATAAAGGGCTGTGCAGCAGAGCAGGAAGTGTGGACCATTTGAACTGTCTGTTTCCCCACAGATTTACCCTACTCCTCTGCTGCTTTCCACCCAAATAATACCTTTCAGCAGCATGTGCTACTGATATGCAGAGTGAAGTGGGGCCCTATTTCATACAAGAAACAAGGATTAATTCACAGACAATCACAGACCTAAATGTAAGAGGGACAACTATAAAACTCTTGATAGAACCATAGGTATAAACTTTTGTGCTCTTGGGTTAAGCAGCATACGCAAAATAGTGGACGTGATGAGCCTCACAAAAATTAAAATATTCAGTATTGAAAGGCTGAAAATACTATGCTAAAAGCTGGTCAAAATAAAATGAAAGATCATCCAACTTAATGGAGTAAAGTATTTTAAAAATATGTATCTTATGATAGGGACTTTAAAACCCTTCAAGTAAAAAAAAAGCATTGCAGTTTAAAATGAACAGATTTGAACAGATTTTGGGGCTGAGGAGATTGCCTAGAGGAGAAACCACTTTTTGCAGTTCTGAGTCCCCAGAGCTCACATGACACTGTATGAAGTAGCACACGTCTGTAATCCTGGTGCTCCTCCAGCACTAGGAGATGACAGCCAGCCAACACAGGAGAATCTGTGCGTGTCTGGGCCAACTAGCTTAATGTGTGCAGCATCAATGAGATGCTCAAAACAAGGCGAAAAATGAAAGCATATACCTGAACTTGTTCCTCTCTCTCTATCTCTCTCTCTCTCTCTCACACACACACACACACACGGTTTAAATACATATTTTTCAAATATTTATACAAATGAACAAGAAGTACATGAGAAAGCACTCAACAAATTAATCATTAAGGAAATCAAATCAAAAAACATGTCACTATATAAAGGAAACAAGGCTCAGAGCATCCCATATTTTATGGTTCTGTTGTATGCAGTGTCTCCTAATCAGCAAGTATGCAAAGATAGCTTGGTGGTGGTTTGAAGCTAGTGAAGGAGAAGTAATGAGTGATTGCTAAGTGTTCTGTCTGTCTGTGGTGATGGTAATGTTCTGAATTTAGAATGTGAATATGTCAGTAAGGCGTTAAAAAAATCCTTAACTGGTAAGATGATACTCCTGAAAAAGATATGCACAGATATGCCCTCAGGATACTTGGATTAATTCCTTACTAGGTCATGCAAGGTAAGATGAGGTGGGAACAGAAGTAATAAGGCCAGTTTGAAGACATGATACATATAAATTGGTCTATAGATTTTAAGAAATTTCTATCTACTTAACATTTATTGGAGTGATGCACGTGAGCATTTATCAGAGCAGAATGCACAGCAAGTCACAGAGTCTCCTCAGGTTACAGCAGGTCATACAGGAGAAATGGGCGCTTCCTCATAAGCTTGGCTAGGGAAGGGTAAGTGAGGCATCCTGGTCGGAAGATCGATCATGTTTGGGAGACTAGCATTTTGTCCTGCACTGTTCTGGTCCAGTGAGGATTTTGGCAGAGGTTTCTATCCCACCAAGTCCCACAGCCATTTAGTCTCAAATAAACACTCAGAGGTCTACATTAACTATAAACTGATTGGCTTATTAGCTCAGGCTTCTTATGAACTCTTGTAAATTACATTAGTTCATTATTCTTGTCTATGTTGGCCACGTGGCTTGGTATCTTTTTCAGTGAGGCAGTCACATCTTGTTTACTCTGCACCTGGGTCACGACTGCAGACTGAAACTTCCCTCTTCTCAGAATTCTTGTTGCCCCGCCTCTACTTCCTGCCTAACTACTGGCCAATCAGTGTTTTATTAAAAATAATACAAGTGACAGGATAAAAGACCATCGTCCCCACAGCATGAAGAGTTCTGTTTCTTTAGGAGACAAAATGCCAGTTTCAGATAGGTACCAAACCGGAAAGCCTACTTGAGTTTGCTGTAGAACCCGAGGGGAGAAGGACCTGTCCAGGTGTGGGCCTTGTGTAGGTGGCCAGCAGTTTAGGCCACTAAGCAGCTCGATAATAATCTCCTTTGGTCAGCTACACGCAGAGAAGTGACAAGTAAAGAATGCACTGCTCTGGCACTTTGATTAATGTTTAATTAGAGAGCTCCAGTAAGTTTCTTACCTTTTTTTATTTTTTATAGCTGACATCAACTTGGATGTATCAAAGCCTTTGAAAGCTAACTTGAGTTTCACCAAACTGGATCAGATAAATCATTTTTTAAAGAAGATTAAAAAGGTACACAGCTTTGAACATAGCAAAGAGACCTCAGCCCCATCGGACACTATCCTGAATAAGGATGAGCCTCCCGTCTCCAGATGTTACCGCGGAAAATCGTCTCAGCCCAGAGTTCACTGTGATGGAGTGCAGACTTCTTTTCAAGAAAACATGTGGAGAGCCACTTCCTGCTTTCAAAAAGTTTCTGTCCACACTACCCAGATTGTGGTCTCCATGGAAACTGTCCCACATCCTCATACACCATGTGTGTTAGCATCACTATCAACCCTCAGTGGAAGCCTTAGTGTCAGAGCAGCACAAAGAGTACCAGGTGAGTGACAGAAAAAGGAGGGTGGAGGAGGGGAGAAAACAGCACCCTATGTTAGCAGATGAAAGGGCAGCATTTTATAGATCTGTGCTATATGGAAATAAGTTTTGGACATTTCTAGCTTGTGACCTTATTGCAGAGATGCTGGTTCAGTGTAGTTTGGAGTAGAGCTGTTGTTGTTTTGTTGAGGTTGTGATGTCCTGTGAGCCTGGGGTATTCCAGGCCCTGAACAGCCCCTTCAACGGCCCCGTCCACCTCCCGAGGCTCGCTCTTGCTGTTGCCTTCAGGACTCTTTGTTCATAACTTTCTTCAAGCTAAGACAGCTGTGACAGCATTTCAGCTTCTTTGAAACATTAGAACAATACTTTTCACAGTGCAGTCTGCGACACGCGGTACAGTCTGTGACACATCAGATCACCTGAGACCGTGCTGGGAATGTATGCTAGACCCCCACCAGGCTACTGAATCAGACTCTGGGCACAGAGCCCAATAATCTGTGTCTTGTAAGCCTTTCAGGTGACTAATGCAGTACATTGCATCACTGGGAATGATTTATGCTAATGTGAGAAGCTGCCATTGTAGCAGTGGCAAGAATGCCACTGAGGCATTTTGTCAAGCAGCAACACCTGGCCAGGGAAGGCTGAGCCTCTGTACAGCCCACCAAAGGCCTGCTGAAGACTGTGGCAGGGCAAGAAGCTAACTGGCCATGACATCGCTATTTTTCTCTTTTGCTACTATGAGTAAGTTGTTATGTTCTTTCCACACTGAATCAGAAAGGGTGGGCAGAAGGTATGTGAAGAGAAAAGTCAACACAGGCAGGAAATAACCATTGCAGTCACAGACACTGCTACTGGGAAAGCTGAGAGCCACGTGCCAGATGTGTCCTCTAAAGCAGATCTCAGGAGGGAACCGTACGTTTTCAGTTCTGCCTGTGTGGAGGAGGGTTGTGCACTGACAGTGTTAGATATTGCCGGTCCTTAAGCTATGTGCATCTTAGCTGCACACCAAAACGCAATTAAGTGGCAGCTAGAGACTAATTGTGATTTAGTTTTAGAGAGCCAGTTTGAACACAGTAGTTTTAAGAGGGTTTTTTGTTTGTTTGTTTCAGCTTTTATAGTTGAGTGGTAATAAATTCAAGCCAAAACATAGATGATTTCTTTTTCCTCAATGAAGTATTTGTAACCAGCCCAGCTAAAAACTCTTATTTTCTTTGTTGTCTTTAAAATTAGAAATGAAAAATGCAGGGTTTGAGGGCATGAAAGATTCTCCAACCCTGAAAACTACAGTGTCAAGTCTGCTGTGCCCATGCCTTTCTAGACACTGCCCCTCAGTCATGGCAGGGAAGGCCAGGACCCAAACAGAGGAGGGATTTTAAACACATCGTGCTGAGCTGTGTGCAGGCCCTGCTCCTGTCTTGTCCTTACTCCCTCTAAATTCATTTGCTGGCTTTATTTTATTCACTTTTAAAGATATTTGTACTTCATAATTGTTTTCTCTACAATACAATTGAAAACTTTTCGTTTAGCCATACAAATGGCTAAATGAAAATTTATGAATAAATTATTTTTGTAATTTCCCCTTTTATATTAGAGAAATTATATACTCTATTCTTTTATAATTATGTTCTTCTTGTTAAATACAAAAATAGAAACTTGGTCTTTGATTTTAAAAATACTTGTTATTGGGCTAGAGAGATGGCTCAGAGGTTAAGAGCACTGCCTGCTCTTCCAAAGGTCC
>LOJH01004529.1:3184-17465 GCA_001685095.1 Ellobius talpinus | reverse complement strand
TGTGTGTGTGTGTGTGTGTCTCTCTCTCGCACACCCTACCAGTAGTCATATTTCTTTTTGTAGTTTTCAAGTGGTGATGTTCTATATTCAACCCAATTTTTATGGTGTATCTTTGAGCTCAGTGGAATTAATGTCAGATTTTTATAGGTTGACTCTAATGCAGAAATACTTAGCTGAGTCTTTGATTTTACAGTCTGTGTAACTGTTGTGTAACTGTTGTGAGCATCTGCAGCAGCTGCACCTCTCAAACTTTGCTGAACCAAATTGAGCACAGTGACAAAGTAGTCATCTCAGATGTGCCATTAAACAGAGAGGAATGGCGCTGCACACGGCACAGCATCTGCTGCGCACATGGTGTCATGTATAGAAGGACTCGAGATAAAATAATTGTCGAAAATTTCTTCATTAAAACCTCAACAGTTTGCACTTGTTTATCCGAATCTGCATAGCTCCCCTATGAGACAACACACTTGGGGTTTCTTTGGTTCTCGCTCACTTTCTCTTTGATCCTGTTTGATGTGTTGACTTTAATAAACACACTCAAAACCACTGTGCAAGCACATCGTGGAAAAAACTACAAAGGAGCAGCTCCAGCGGCGGAGCTCTGCTAATCCCTAACTCACGCAGGCTATTTTTAGAGAAGTATTTTTTTAACACTCTTTATGTGACAATGTTATATAAACAGGGAAAAGCAGTCCTTTCCAGATGAATTTTAATTTAAGAGCTGAAATAGATTTGTAATTCTAGAGGAATCCTATGTGCTAAGTAACTCTGAGAGAAGCCCCATTGGGAATGTGCTGTAGGCATGTTCTCCCACTTGCCGAGAGGACAGAAAAAATGAGTTTGCCTAATGATTATTTTTTTTTATCATCTAAGCTCTTAGAAGCTTATGGAAAGTATGTGGGGAAAGGGGACAATAAAGACATGAATCAAGAAAGCTCATGTTTCCCCCAAACATCATCAGCACATTTATACAGTCTGAAGACTTTCCTATTCATTTACTCATTTTAAAAATGAATAGTTACAAATTATTTACCGAGCTTGTTAAAAGAATTCCCATATTCATTTTGCAGAACAAAGTAGAGCAGTTAAGTATTTTCTGCCTAAAGGAAATAAATTAGCCACCCGGCTCTCCTCAGACCCCTGTACCCTTGTGGACTGTGAGCATGTCAAGGTTCTGAGTCTTGCTGTCTCCCCATTCTACAAGCCTGTGCGGCAACGGCTCAGTGACTGACTCCTATCTGCTAGGATGCTTAGTTCTCAGGTGTCGTAGTGAAATAGCCCTGTGGTCCGACTGCTGATGTGATGCTTCTGTTCTTGTCACTCGGTACCAAGTACTACAGGAAATCTTACGAATGCTTTAACAGAAACAAGACAAACCTGAGGTAGAAACTGTATCTTATATTCTGAAATATCTTAAAGCCAGTATGTCTTAGTTTTCTGTTAAATCTGTTCCACTGTAAAATATGTTCTTTAAAAGTTGCAGCTTTTCCCATGTTGGCACACAGTGCAGTCCCCTTTTGCTGTGCAAAGCATGTCATTTTGGAGACACGCAAACTATGTAGTTATAAATTCTGAACTGGCAGCAAGTCTCTTTCCACAGGAGGGTGGGGATTGATCTCACGCTGCAGCTCCCTGTCAGGGTAATTTATGGCTCTAGTAAGATGGCACGCCTTACAGTTCTGCAAACAGGAGTACACAGTTGAGAGCTGGGAAATCCCTGGACTTGAGGTTGCCGTGCTCTTTCTTGTGGGCAATTAGCAACCTCCAAATAGACAAAGCACACGGAAACACAGCATGAACAGCTTGCTGACACAGGGGAAGAACCTGGGTGAAGCCATTGGTTGGCATTTAGAATAGGAAACCACTGACAAGACTCTCTGACCATGGAGACATTGAGGATTTTTCTCCCAGGCAGAACACAGTGAGTTGAGCTCATTGTCAAAGGAACAGTGATTTAAATAACTTTGCCTACCCTTGCTGTACTTAACTTTGTATATAAACGGAACAAGAGAGGGAAAGGAAGCATAGCCATTCTTTTCCATTCCCTCATGCTCAACACATTCAGGACCAGCAACACCTCACACACCAAGAGTGAAACCAGGTCATTACCTGAAGCAAAGCCTTGGCCCCACTGTTTATGCTGTGCTTATCCTGAAGGAGATCTCCAAGGCACCCTCATAGCCTTTGGATGCCAGTTAGCATTAAACTAGATATGACTGCCTAAAATCCCATGTTCAGTAGTTAGCCATTGACAGCACCCAAAGACCCTTACTGCTTTCAAAAAGAAATACATCTCTTTCCAGGGTCTGAAGGACAGGAAATAAATTTCTTGACTGTAAAAGACAGAAGACAAACTTAACTTTTAAGGATCCAGTGAGGATGGAAGCATAAATATAGCTAGTTGACAGCTAGACAGATCACCAACAGTCCTTAATGAAAATTGGGTGTGGGCATCAGGATCCTGTCTTTTTTGATACTCTGTCCCAAGTAGCTTAAACCCAACACTCAAGGAAAAGTGGAATGCTCACTGGCCTGCAACATCTGGGGTTTTATTTGTCATTTTGGCATACCTGGCAAGCACAAAAGAAAGAGTGAAGGGGATTATCTTGACAATGAAATGAGTTACCGAATCTTGTGATAATGAAAAACAGAAGAATTCTTATGCCTTTCTATAGTCCCTGAGGTAGAGGTGCATTTATGGGTTTGCAGAAGTAAAATGTAGGCGGGCAGAACAGATGGGCCAGAATCCCTGAAACACAGTGCCTCCTTGTCCCTGGACTGAGAACCACTGTTAACTCTAGGCCGAGTTCCTCCTTTACCTCTATTATAAGGTTCACAGTTGCCCCCGTAAAAGCTGGCATAGTGTCTTTTCACCCTGAAATTACTCGTAGACTACTTGTTTTTATCTGTGAGAATGTTTTTCTGCATGTTCTAGTAATCTATTGAGGCATTCTCCAAAAGTACAAAGTTCTAAAACTTAAAAATGAAATAAAAACTAGTAAAATATATAATTTCTCCCTCAAATAATTTATATTACTTCTCTAATATGATTAAAAATAAAAAATACATAACTATAAGAGACTCAATGTTGAAATGGTATTTTTGCTTTGGTTGTTATAATGTGTGAGTAGATAAACTATTAGACAAGAATGAACAATATCAATCCCACTACTTAGGAAAGGTCATTTTAATGTTTTATTTAGTGTGTGTGTGACGTGGGGTGTGGGTAGGTGCACATGCCACAGCACACATGTGAAGGTCAGAATACAGCTCTATGGAGTCAGTTCTGATGTTTCACCATACATGGGTTATAGGGACCACACTCACATCATCGCAACTCACATCATCGCTGACCATCACTGACCATCAGAGTATCGTTACCGGGTGACCAAACTCACATCATCGCTGACCATCAGAGTACGGTTACCCGGGGACCAAACTCACATCATCACTGACCATCACAGTACTGTTGTGTACCCGGGGACCAAACTCACATCATCGCTGACCATCACAGTACCGTTACCAGGTGACCAAACTCACATCATCGCTGACCATCACAGTACCGTTACCAGGGAACCAAACTCACATCATCACTGACCATCAGAGTACTGTTACCCGGGGACCAATCTCACATCATCGCTGACCATCACTGACCATCAGAGTACCATTACCCGGGGACCAAACTCACATCATCGCTGACCATCAGAGTACTGTTACCCGGGGACCAAACTCACATTATCGCTGACCACCAGAGTCCTCCTATCCACTGTGCATCTCACTAGCACAGAAAAAGGCTTTCTACATGGTGTGGAGGATGAATAGCTATGAGTGGTTAGTATTTTAAAAAACTAGTCAGTTCTTGCTATTTGGACATGTTTATACAGAAGTTATTTATTTTGTTGAAACAAGTTATGTCCCTGCAATGCCCACATCTTCGATTTTGTGGTATACATTTGCTCTGTGGGAGGAGCTCTGTCTGCACCATACTTATTGTTAGGTACGTTTGTGTTTTAGTTCTGATGGACTTCCCACATCGGGCAGCCCAATAGGAATCATTTAAAATCCAGAGTATAGTAACTTCAGAGAAATAGAAGCATGCACTGTGTCCAATCTCTGATGTATTCATTTCAAGGCTGCATGAAAAATGAAAACTTTGTAATGAGCCACAGAAGAGTCCATTAGGGTGATCTCCTGTGCAGTGGTGAACATGATGTACCTGCCCAGCTGCTCTAGAGGGAGATGAGCTCACATCAGAAAGATAACCATCTCTGACTTTTTCTTCTGATTCATCACTGACCTGAACTCCATTTGAACCTAGTTAGACAAAAAAACAAGCAGAATTCCTGGCCCAAACTATAAAATGTAATTAAGTCCTTTTGAAAGGATGTGTAAAAGAACATTGCTGTACCCCACTTATAACACTACCACCACCACAACCAATAAAGTTAAATCAAGCGCTGCCTGTAATGGATTAAAATAATAAATGTTCCTGGATTTCAGTGTTTGAAGTACTTGAAGAAAACAGACTTCCAACATCCCGAGTAGCTGAATGTAGGAAAGACATTTATTAATGACGAGTTCAAGGATGTGGCCTGCTCAAGATCATTGCTTTCTGTTTACCGTTACACATCTCTTGTGTTTTTACACAGCTCACATATGTCCGCACACAAGAATTGATTTCTTTTTAGCAAAAGAATTGTTAGTTGTATAAATATGGTTCTATTGGGGAACCTTTCTGACAAGAACCCCATTACCACTGTTAACACTGCCTATTTAAATCTACCTTCCAGCCTTGTCTCTACCATGATTAGCTTATTTCTCCCAATCAAATTTAGTTACAAGATTTCAAACCAAATATAAGTTTATGTGGCCTCCAGTGATATATTTTTCACCATAGTCCTTAATAGTGGCATGTGCCTGTCTTATATGATGCCAGGGGGTTGTGAATCAGTGCTTTCTGTTTCAATTTCTCTAGATTTTGTTGCATCTGGATAAAAACAGCAACTGTACAGACTTACATATTTATTTAAACAGTTTGTTTTGGAGAGAAGAAAGGCAACCTTTAAGACAACAAAATTGCTGTCAGTTGCCATGAATCTCAATGCACAGAAGGTTACCGTGGAAGAAAGGTCCTGGTAACTAAGTACGAAAGAGCTCTTCCTAGCAGCCTGACTCAGCACCTTTAGTTTAGTGCTTTGTGGAATAGGGGTGTGTTGTGAGTCCCAGCCTTGAGACTACAAGCAACCCACCGCCCATGCAATTGAATTTGTGACAATACTGAGTTCTGTTTGTGGCCACAGCAAATTGTTCTGTTGTCCACATAAGCCAATAGGCTGTGTGCTAAAGAGATTACTGGCAAAACAAGGCTGGCAGGAATGAATGAATACAAATATATCTGAGATACTCATTTATATGCTGACTGGTCCCCTAGACCTGTTGGCCATGTCAGCATTACGTGTTGAGGCTGTGCAAGAGAGCTGGGACAGGGTAGCATTTATTTACAGTGCTGTTACCACTTGTGAAATGGAATTCTGATGACCAAGGAATGGAGCTTGTAGAGCAGCAGAGTGCGTAAGGCAGAAGGGCAGGGTGGGTGCTCTCGTCTGCCCCTTACTTACTGCCTGGCTGCTGGGGCAGGTGCTGTGCACAGCTGCTTCCTACTGTGGAAGTGTGGGTGCTTGGCATAAACTAAATGCCTTTTTTAATCTTCTTTCCTTCTCAGTAAAACTATATCACTTGAATGCTGATGTCATCTATCATTGAATGTTTTGAGTTAAAAATTACTTCTAAATAACCTCATGGTCATTTCCTCATGTAAACCTATTTGTCCAAACTGATTGCATTTAATACTAACTAGATAAGTAACGGCACCAACTTGATAGAGTAGTAACAAATAAAAACCTTAGTAGGTCTCCACAGCCCCAGTTCCTGACTTGTAGGTTATTTGAAATATTAAAATGATGTCATGAAGTATTAGTTAATAGGTGTCCCATGTCAGGGAATTCTGGGATGAAGCCCAGTGAGCTAGTCTTAACTGCCTTGTTGAGTTAGTCCTGAAAGGGTAGAGATTTGCCCAAGGACATTCTGAGATAGAGAAGACTTTTCGTGGCCTCTGGTTTTCTTTTGGTCAGACTTCACTATGTAGGCCAATACCAGTTTCTAAGCCATTGCAGCACATTACCTAGCAAGTTCTTTTGCTTTCAACATTAAGTTTATGGCCAGTCTTCATACATGTGACTGACTACAGAAATGACTTCAGGAGGCATGATGGCACCTACCTGTAAATTTAGTAGGAGGATCTGGAATTCACAGACAATGTGGGCTACATAGTGAGACCTTGGCTACCCAAGCAAAACCAAAAACAAATAAAAAGCAAAAACAGCACAGCAGAACTTTCTTCATGGAAATTAACTACTGTGTTGATCTCAGAAACTTCACAGATATATCTTTTACCATCCTTCTCTAAGAAGGCTGTCGTTTAGTCTTCAGTCGATGGCCAGGTGAGCCAGCCTGCCTTCCATAAAGTAGGTTTCTAACGAACCCATACAGACAAGACAGAGCATGGTAGCAGACTGGAAAGGAGGAAAGAGCTAAGGCTTTCTGCTCTTTTCATTTTGGTTTTCCAGGCCAAGAGTTTTTAAACCAAATATACTTTCCCTAGACAAGGGCCAAGTATGAACAGCCAGTGTAGAAGACATTCTTCTTTTGTGAGAAATTCTCCTTTTATATGGAAAGGAGAAAAGAAAAACTTCCTCTTGTAGCTTGTTTTCCTGGTTTCTTGAATTCAGAAGACCAGGCTTGGGTTAAAGTAGGAGTCCCAACTATTAGTCTCTAAGGAGCACTGGGTCAGAGGTTCCGGGAACTCTAAATTCTCCCTACAAGAAATTAAAAGGTGCTTTGGAGAAAGCTCCACTCTGAGCTCTCACTTCCTGTGGCTACTCTATTCACTGAACAATGGATCCATGTTTTATTATATGTGTGTATGTATGTTATATATTATAGCCCCATGTTTTATTACATTACTTTATTCTGACTTTTCATTTATGCTACTAATAGGCATATATGTTTACATAGGCTTATTGCAAAACTGAATATAAGTAAGATCCAACCAATTTACACCTTCTGTTTAAGGATGGAAAACAAGGTGTTTTGTTTATGTTTTTTATTTTCTGTTAAAATGCCCAAATGCTGTATTTTATGAGCTTTAGAATAATTGAAGAAAAGATTTTGGTCTTTGGCAGCTTCGTCATATTTTTGTGAATTGTACTTAAAAGATTTTTTTTCTTCCTTTTTGAGGCATCCTGATATTTCACTGGTATGCAAATTCGCTTCGCTTCTGGGTGTTTCTAACATATCTTTGCTGATTTTTAGTAGCCCAAGATTGCTTCCAGCTGGATTTAAAAACAAAACAAAAACCTCACCTACCTGGCTCTGCTTTGCTGGCACATGTCATCATTGAGCACGCTGCAAACTCAGTCTTCAGGGGCTCAGTTCAGGCTGCACTTGGCGCAGATGGCGTGTGGAGAGGAGAGGAGCATTACATGGGCCTAGTACATCCCGAGGCTGACAGGCTGGCAGTGTTCTTAAATGGTTTTCAAAACAAGTGGTTTGCATTTATTGGTCTTCTAAAGGAATATTTTAAAGGTCATAAGACTATTTGTTCTTGAATGTAGTTTTACACTCACTTGAAAAGTATGACAATCTGCAAACAAAGCAAGATGCCATTTATCACATCAGTTACTTCTGACATTAGTCTTAGTGCTGTTGCACCTCATTTATTCTAATTAAATGTCTGCCATTGGTTTCTAAAAACAAATTAAAAATATAAACAGATTTTTGAAAGAGGTAGTTCAGTTGGAAGCTTGAGCAGAAAAGCATTTCTTTAAAGGAGAGGAGACAGAAGTTCCATTCAGAACGACCCCATCACATGACTGCTAAAGGCAGCACTGCATCTTGCCGTAGTAAGGAAGTTATCAGAGCAGAAGGCGGTGGGGTTCAGGGTCTGTGGTCGCACCACTGTCGGGGTGCTTGCTGTTGAGTCACAGCCTGGGTTTGTAGAAGTTAGCTGAAGCACCTCACCTTGCAGAAAGACAGTTTCAGTCAAAGATGATTTGACCAATGGGATGTGGTGGTTTATTCCTTTAGTCTTGGCGTTTAGGAGGCAAAACTGGGTGAGTTTCTGAGTTCAAGGCCAGCCTGGTCTACTTAGTTTCTGGCCAGCCAAGGACTATATAGTGAGACCCTGTCTCAGAAATTAAATATAAAAAAGCTTGATCTCTAATTAAAGAAGTAAATCTGATATTTCTTATTTTGAGGGTTGTGATAATTTTATATCTTTCAATTGAGAAGTAGTTTTAATTTTAAAATCTTTCTTCTAACATTTGAAGACTTAGAGAACAAAATGTACAGAAAATGTAAAAGCTAGCATTTCAAGTGCCTTTGTACTTCCCAGCCAGCAGGCGCCCTATTGGTTATCGGCACAGACAGAACTCTCTGGAGTGGCCCAGCTATCTCCAGTGTCACGTCCTTAAGAAGGTAGCTGTGCTATTTCCACTGTGGACGTGCTGTCCCATTGTGCAGAAGTCTGCTGAACAGAACAACCTGTGCCTTAACTTACCTTCTCTCGCAACTTGTCCAGAGTGTAAATGTACTGGGGTCCATTTTACAGTTTACGTAGATCCATCACTGTGAGTGGTGGATCTATGACACACGGTTTGTCCTATCCCAAGAAACAGTGTGTTTCTTAATGATAAGACAAAAGGGAGGCTGTCACACAGACGGGCTCTAGAATGGAAGAAAGGGGAAAGGAAAATGAATGACCCTGTCATGAGTTCCAGAGATTGTGTTCATGTTTTGTCAAAACTATGAAGTTGATTGTTCTCTTATGACCGTTTATGAAATTCATCATCACTCCTTGTTAATGAAAAATTGCCACAGTCTTACAGGTCCCTTATGCCAAGACTAAAACCATTTGAACTACTGTTTTCTGTTTCCACACTCTAGCTCCTAAGAAATGGGCCAGACACTGTGACACACTGATAGGCAGGTGCTTGTGGGCGAACCTGTCTGTGGTGTCACAGGTAACCATGTCCCGTGCTAGGAGCACAGTCATGGTGGGTTGGGGTTTTATTAGTGTGGCAGCAGGGAGGATATGTGGGCATGAACTGAATTAGTCTTCTAGTCTCAAGAGTGGGCCATTCCTAACTTTGTTTTAGGTATGTGACAAGAGCAAAAAAGAAAGGGGATGAACAGGACCTAGCAGACATTTGTATCTGTTGGCCATGTGTTTCCTTGATGCATTTTGGGGTGTCTCTTTCTAGGTTATGATAACATGAGGATGGTAATTTCTTAAGCTTTTTATTCATCCACATATTTGTGTTTTCTTGGATATCGTTCAAGTGTTCCTTGTTACCCTCTTAGAGTTCAATTAAGTGTTTCTTCATTACTTTTTTTTAACTCCAATGAATTCTTTGATAAAGTTCATCATTGTTTTAAAGTCTGTGTTCTGGTATTCATCTAGGTACTTCAGGTTGGACAGAACTTCTGTAGGATTAGTGGGTTTGATGGGAAACATGCTACATTGCCCATTCATGTTGTCTTTGCTGTTTGACCTTGATATGTGGTCGTGCATCTGATGTGATGCTCTGGCTTTTAGATTGGGCCAGTGCAGGAGCTGCATAAACTGAGTTAGGCTGGGTAAAGCTGGTAGGTGAGTTGTTTAACAGACCAGGCAAATACGGGTCTGACGCTAGGCCTGTGGGTGCGGAGATGGCAGTGCACAGAGGGAAGGATGGGAGAAGGAAAGAGTTCTTCCAAATGACAGGTGGCTCTTGAACAAAACAGATTTGAAGGCCACTAATCTGGACCTAGACCTGTGGGTATGGAGATGCCTATAGGCAGCAGTGGGGGTGGTTGGAGGGAGGATGAGAAAGAAAAGAAGCAACTTACCAAGCAAAGGAAGGAACTAGGCTTGTGAAGATAGATGGTGGGGTGAGAAGTGACTTCCCCACTTGGCTTGGCAAAGGTGGCTCACAAGCAAAAGTGTGTTTGAGGGCTAAGTGTCTGGTACTAGGTTTGTAGGTTTGCAAATGGTGGAGAGTTGGAGATCCAAGGTAATTCTCAGTGCACTAATATGTTTATATCAGCCAGGGATCAGTGTTAGTAAGGCCAAGAGAGAGACAAGTACAAGCTGTAAGTGATTAGGAAAACAGGAACAGACGTGAGGGTGAGGTTGTGGGGAAGAATCAGACCAGAAAGAAGACAGGTGAAAGCAACAGTCTTAATTACAGTAAAAGAATCGATCGGACACAAAGAGGGTTTATGAAATACCAAGAGTAATGGAGTTCGTGAGCTATCGAGAAAGTGTCTCTGCTCCTTAGCAGGTTATATGCTCAGCAGTCCCTGCAGAAATGGTGCAAATTGACTTTAACCCCTCAGTGCTTACTGCAATCTCAGAGGCTGAGAAGCTCTGTTGTGGATGGTTGGGAACTAGTGAGTGTCTGTTCTCACAGATAGATAGCATAGGACTTGTACTTGTCATTTGGCTATATGGACATGCTGCCAAAACAAGAAATTACCACTAAGGTCATTAAAACAAAGTCAGGTTCACTAAAATAGTAGACAGGTGGGGGTGAATAGCAGACTGCTGCTCACCTTTCAGAATGCAGTTGGCTAGAAGATACGTATCAGATACTGGGGGGGGGCCTGTCTTTGAAATGCTTGCTATGAGAACTTGAGGATCCAGGCTTGATCCCCAGCACTCACATTAAAAAGCTGGTGTGGTGATAATTTGTAATCTCAGTGCTGGGGAAGTAGAGACCAGGGACTTCCTGGGACCTAGTAGCCAGCCAGCCAGCCTAGCCTAATTGGAGAGCTTCAACTTCCATTAAGAGACAGTCTCAAAAATAAAGGTGGTTGGCCATCTTGAGGAACAGCAACTAAATTTGACATCTGACCTCCACATGCCTGTGCATACATGAACACACACACGTACACTAGTACAAACATGAACACACACAAGAAGAAAGGGCCCCAGACTCAGGCGAGCACTGAAAGAGGAAGCAATACACCTGAGATACAGAGAGAGACCTTGCAACTGGGGTGGGAATCAACACAGCTGTTGCTAAGTAGTCCAATGACAGCAGACTGTGATGACTGAAACCTTGATACATTGTATAGATTCTCACATTCAGAAAAGGAAGTTAGAATAGAGACAGGGAAATGACTAGAAACCAACCAGTGATATTTAACTAGAGCCCCAGATGCATTTACTGATGGGTACATACAGAAATAGGTATAGTTGTATGTTTACATGCGTTATGATGTAGTCACTTCTTATGGCTCTGTTTACAGAGAGTGTGGTGGTTTGAATGAAAATGACCCCCATAGATCATAGGTGTGGCACTATTAGGAGGTGTGGCCTTGTTGGAGGAAGTGTGTCACTTGGGGTGGGCTTTGAGGTTTCAGATGCTCAAGCCAGGCCCAGTTTTCCTCTCTCTTCCTGCTGCCTGCTGATCCAGATGTAGAACTCTCAGGTCCTTCAGCACTGTGTCTGCCTGTGCACCACCATGCTTCCCGCCATGATGACAATGGACTAAACCACTAAATGCTCTCCTTGTTAAGATTTGCCATGGCCATGGTGGCCTTTCACAGCAACAGAAACCCTGACTGAGACAGGATGAGGAGTCATAGGCATTCCAGCCATTCAGAATTGGGTTCAAGCACCATTCTTCTGCAGTAGCGTGGCTAGAAAGTTAAGAAATTTATCCCCAAATGAGGAGGATAGATCAAAAAGACCAACTTGAAGATTTGGTTCCCAGTGACCAAAGTTGGTTCATTTTAAGCAGTAAATAAGAATAATACTGAGCCGGGCATGGCGGCACACATTTTTTACTTCCAGCACTCAGGATGCAGAGGCAGGTGGATCTCTATGGGTTCAAGGCCAGCCTGGTCTACAGAGCAAGTTCCAAGACAGCCAGGGCTACACAGAAACCTTGTCTCAATAAACCAAAATAGAGTGGGGCTGAGCCAGCTGTCAGGGCCTGGTTAGGCCAAGATGGGGACATGCCTACTGTCAGCCTTTCCACCCCAGCAATGCCCACTGGGGCCTGGAACTGGTTATAGTGCTCAGCCCCTGCCCTCTCTGAGGGAAGAAGTAGAGTCTGAGGAATCTCTCCACTGTCACAGTTGAGGATGGAGTTAGGGAAGGTGCCTCCAATTGACTCTCGTCCCAACTTCCCAGCCCTCTACTCCCATGCTAGCCAGGTTCACATCTTCAGACTCCTATGGAGCCGCAGCAACCCAGGGCCTCAGCCTGGCTCGTTCCATGTTGGCCATCAGGGGTCACCTAGACGATGATGATAGTGGTTCCAGAAGCCTGGACTTGAAGGTCCCACCTCATGTTTGTCATGCGAGAAGAGATAGAGGTACTGAAGCAACAGATCCTGGACCTGGCAGACCAGAATGCTGCCCTGGAGCAAGAGGATGGATTGTTATGAGCTGTGGCCAAGCCAGAACAGCTGACTCAGCTGCTATCCTTGGGTCTTCCACTACACGGGCCCTCTGCACCCAAGGGGTGTTCCATTTGAACCTCCTTTCCCTCACAATGTGCCTTTGGAGGGCCTTGTGCCAGCTGTGTGCCCCCTTTTCCTATGTAGCTTTAATGCCCACACCCAGCCCAATGCCCAGGGATGGGAGTTGAAGGCCCAATGTTCACCTATCCCTTCCACCTGGTCCTTCTGTCTCCAGGCCTTCTGGGAAAAGGGACAGCACAGGAGGGGGTGCTTATCTGCTTACCCTCATCCATAAAAGAGCCCAGTCCCGCCTCTTTCACTCAGACTCAGTATTCTGGGGACCCCCCATCAGCAGTAGATGGTCTAGAAAGATTTGGAGGTTCCCTGGCTCTTCCCACCCTGCTCCCTCCAAGTGCTCCCTCTCTGCCCAGGGGAGGGTGTATGGACAATGTCTTCAACTTCTGGGATTCAGGTTGTTATTGAAATAATAATTTTAATTTTAAAAAATATGAAGAAACTTTAAAAAAAGAAAAACCAAAGTAATAATAATAATAATGAATTTTGATTTGTAAAGTATTTAGGATTCCATACGAACACTAATACAAAAACAACTTTTAAAGCAGGGAACTAGAAAGTCAACATTATCACACAACTTAGCAGTAATCATTCTGAATTCCATTAATGAATAGTGACATTAGTGTATGAAAGGTAGATGAAAAGTTATCTACTAATCTCCAAGAATCTTCTCCGAGGGGTAACTCTATACTGAGTGGAAAATTTGACAGACAAAGCCCTCAGAGTTACTGTACAGAGCAGTGGAACAGAGGGATCACATGTCCCATATGATGCCCAAGGGCATCCTCTCTTAGGTTATCCTCTGGGAAATGCCTCATTCTGCTCATGGTAAAACAAGTTAAACTGAAATTGACAGATAGGCCTTAGGATAGTTGAGATTCAGAATCTCAAAATCACATAAGACAAGAAAACTAGAATATTGGTTACAGATTAAGAAAAAAGTCTTGACACCTAAACTCAATGGCATCTAGTTTGGGTTGTAGGCCAGGGGAATGACATATGGGGGAAGAAGAGAATTTTAAATAGGATCTGGCTGGGTGTGGTGGTGCACACCTCTAGAAGTAAAAACAGGCAGATCTCTGAGTTCAAAGCCGGTCTCATCTACAAAGCAAGTTTTCAGGTCAACCCGGGCTACATGATGAGACCCTGACTCAAAGGGGGAAAAAAAAGTAAATAACATGGCTATGTGAGGGATCTATTGGAACTCCATATTTTTGAAGCATTTACATAGTCCTAAAATATTTCAAAGTTATTGGTTTTTTCGTTTGTTTGATGAAGACCAAGAGGAAGTAGAATCTGCCCTCCAAGTTTCTGACTTGCCCACATCTTTGCCATTCTCCGTCTTACATCACCGTAAGAGAAGAAGGATGAATAGAAAGCCGATTCTAAACTGTCACGTCCATTCTGTGGGGCAGGTCCCAAGCAGCTAGTGCTGTGCTCACGGACGAGCTGAAGTGTGACAGCCTAGTGCACACTTCAGCTACACAGCTTCTTTTCCTTGATGACTTTTAAAATATTGGAGTAAGAGAATGGAACTTGAAAGAATGAAGTAGAAATTGATGACCTGTGTATCGTGCCACATGTAAACACAGTTGTCAGGAGGTATATTGACTTCGTTGAGCTGATTTTTAGATTTCTATTCTCTCTCTCTCTGTCTCTCTCTGTCTCTCTCTGTCTCTCTCTGTCTCTCT